>KZ613537.1:0-261459 GCA_002865625.1 Hyaloscypha hepaticicola
AAAAAAGTAAACCTTGATTTAAAGGCTCTTGAATCGACCGAAGGCTCGATCATACTATAATAAATACTAATATTCTTATAATTATAAAATCGGAATTTAAATAAATATATTTTATTATAATTATTTATAATAAAAATCTCAAGATTATAAATTTAATAAACTTTAAATTTATTATTATAAAAGATTATAAATTCTTAATTATATTTAATTAAGAGTATAAATCCCTTATTCTAAATTCATTTATTATTAAGGAAATTATAATCTACTTTTATATTTCCCAATCTGATAAATATTTCAAAGATATCTATTTCAGATTAAATCAATCGAGTATAGATTATTATATAAGTAAATATACCTTTTTTATTAAGACTATAATTATTAATACTTAAGACTTAGTCTTTCCTTTTCCCGAATCCTTTATAGAATTTAAATATAATTACTCTTCTTGAATAATCTGATTTACTTATTATTAAAGATTTCGGAAATTCTCTTAAATCTTTACTTTTTTAGGATTCTATTTTATTTATTTATTATATTTAGAATATCTTTTATTATTTATATAATATCCTTTCTAATTATAAATATAATAGATTATATTAATAAAGAAATTAGATCTGAAAAGGGATCTGAAAGATCTAGAATTACTATTAGATATATTATTATAATATAATCTGGACTTTTCCTTTTTCTTTTAATATTCCTGAAAATTTGAATTCCCAATTCCAGAATCTTTTAAAATAGAATTATTCTTATTCGAATCCTTTATCTTTCCTTTCTTTATTTATAAATAAATAAGATTTTCAGTCTATTAGATTTATTTAATCTAATATTTTATAGACTTTATTTCTTTTCTATAAAGTATAGAAATAAATTACTTTTTGATCTTTTTATTTATTAAAGTAATATTAAAAGTCTTTATTCAATCCCTTTTAGAATATAATTCTTAATCTATTTTAAGAGAAATTATTCGAATATATAACTTGAAAACCGATTTTCCATTTAACTATTAGAATTCTCAAAGACCCTGAAATGCTTTTTATTAATATATTTAAGATATAGTAATTATATTAGTCAAAAAGGCCTTGAAACTTTCCCAATAAATCCTATAAAAAAGAGGACTTTACCTTTATATAATCTTTTAAGTATTATAAGTATTATCCCGTAATATACTTATTATAATATTTACTCGAATTGAATACCTATTATAGATTTATAACTGGATCCTGAAAACTTATTCTCAAGAGGAAATAAAGGTTCTCTATTCATCCAGATTCTTTCCGTGATATATATCAGGAACCCGGACCTTATAGAACTTTTCCCTATTAAATTCCATTTTGAACTTATTATATTACAATTCTGGAATAATAGTATTATTAAAATTATTAATATCTATTAGACCAGATATAAAAGAGCTTTCCTGTTCCAGTCTAATATTCTCCGAATCCAAGAGTCGAAAGGAGACAGGAACCAGATTAATAAATGAATTATTAATAGAAATAACTAATCTCAAGTCTTCTCGTAGAATATTCTTCTCCTATTAAAGATCCAAGATATAATAATTAATTATATTAACTTCCTGTCTTTTTTCTTATAGATAATTAATATTAGAAGTCAGGAATGTCTCAATATCTCTTACTATTATAATTTGAGTATTAAAGGCAAATTTATTATTATTATTAATAGAATTATTATTATTACTATTATAATTATTAATAGGGACTTGGGATTCCTTATTATTAAGGATAAGGTTTAATAATCCTTTATTATTCTTATTAATAATTTGATTAACTCTATTAATTTAATTAGATACCGGAATAGTACTTTTGGAATAGCGGTTTAGTATTACTATTTATTAAACTACCTCTCGTTAAAGAATAGAGAGATTAGCTTATAAGATAGATAGTAATAGGTAATAAGTTAATAGAATTAGTAAGTTATAAGACTAGTGGATTCAGTATAGAACTAATCTCTGAATCCTCTAAGAGATTCAGGTAAGTATCTATTATATATATATAAGTGATTATGTGTCTATTCCGCACTTATTCAATAAGATATATAATAGTGATATAATTGATTTATAATTAACCGGAGGAGCGAAGGTGTACAGGCACCTGTAAACACCTCGCTGACAGTGTATAATCCAAGTCATGTACAGACCTGCCGCGTGATTTCCCACGTGACAGCCAGTACACATCACAATTTATTTATTTATAAATAAGAATATTTAAAGTTTAAAGATTCTCGTTTATAATTATTTATTCTCTAAATAATTAAATTAATAATTTTGAGAATATAATATAAAATAAATAAAATAATAAGATTATTAAGAAAAATATTTTTTAAAAGATTAATCTTTTAATTAAAGTATAATAATTATATAAACTCAAAAAAGTCCGTTTTTTATAAATTAATTTTACTTTAAATTAAAAGATTCTTTTATTAATAAAATTAAAAATAATATTCTTTAATATTATAATTATAATAAAATCAAGAATTAAAGTGAGTATTAATTGCTTAATTTATATATAAACAAGAATTAGATTTTTGGTATTCTTTGGAACAGGTGTTTTGGGACAGGGGTCTTGCGGGTCACGGGGGGTGTAAAGCTGGCCGCAGCTCAACGGATACCAAGGCAGTTGGAAGGATCGACGCTTGCAACAGCTGATTGCTAAATGACGTCAAGACCTTCCACTCCACAACAGGGTATAGTTGGGACCGAATGACAGTAACATTTGTAATCTTCTTTTTGCCTTCAAATGTGAAGCCTTCCCAATATCAAGGGACGCTTTGAAATGCTCGAACCGTCTCTATCCGCATACAAAAAAACCATGAGGTGGATCGGGGCGGTGGAAGCATCATCGGCATCTTGATGGCCCCCCTTTTTTAAGCGAGCCAACAGGTGACATGCATCTGACAATTTTTGTGGTTCGCTTTGAAATGCGATATGCCGAGTAGACATTGCTCCACAAAAAAATTGAGGGTTTTATTATTTGTAAGAAGAACTAGGATGCGGTGACAAAAGCTGAACAATGAACAGGTGGTGCCAATTCCTTGTGCTCCTGCGCGCCAGTGCCAGATGTACAGTACAACAGAATACAAAGCACTTGCAAAGAGCGTTCATGCTAAAGCACCGAAAGAATCGATGGATCATTTCCCAAGTCTCCCGAAAGCCGTTCAGATTTGCCAAGAGAGGGATTGATCCCCCGAAGATTCGGTTCCTGAAAAGTTGGGATGCAATTGTTTCTAGCATCTAATCATTTGTTCGAGGAACCGATAGGCCCCTACTCCCACTGATTGAGAAGTCGATAGTATCCAAGATACAATAGTACAAGGAGAGCTACTGCCAAAAGAAACAGCTTCACCTGAAGCAAGTCAAAATATGAGAATGACAAAATACGGATCTGGAAGAAACTCACAATCGTTGTCACCATAGTGGCAACCCATGTCCGATCGTCAAATTGAGCTCTGGCTGCGAAGATATCTCGAGCGAGTGTCTTTGAGTAAGCCTTAGAAAACCCAATAGATTGTAAGTCCTTCTGAATTCGACATTCCCCAGGGGTCCACAAATAAGTATCATCCCAGCCTAGTCGTTTAATGGAATTCGCGATGGCCGTTAACGAGTTCCTTTTCTCGACGAACCATGATTTCACCCATTATATGACCTCGGGAGCCGTTACAGCGTTGTTTGGAATCTGATCGTGGAAACGGGCGGGGAGAGTGTTGTTCAGACTCTCAAGCAGGGCTTTTCGGAGTTCGGGACCTTTGATGCCGGGAGGAATGACGGTCATGGCTATGAGCTTCAGTGGTTTGTTGCCATTGTAGACTTTGTATATGTTGTTTTGCATGTACATGGGATGTAATACTCCAGGGTCATCTAAGGAATGTTGGATTTAGCGATTCTTGATTCTGGACATTGGTGTATGACACTTCCCGAAGCAACGAATGCATCAATGTGACTTCACTAGACTCTGTGTGGAAGCTGGTGTCCAAGAGATAAATAGAGAAGAACATACGTACCGGCATTGGGTGTGATAATCAATTTCGCCTTTACAATCACCAACGGCTTCAAGTAGGCAGTTTCCTCGTGATAGAGCGCCACAACCCATCCAGCGCCATCAACCCATTCGCGAACAAGCAGGCACTGGGGCATACTGCTGATCTTCCATGTCTTTTGAACTTTATCCGTATCATCAACAACCCAGGTTCGAGGGTCCAGATTGATTCCGCTCTCGCGAAACACTGATGTCAAGAATCTGGAAGCAGCTGACTTGACTGAAATACCTTCGCTTAAGGCTCGTGGAGAATCGCTGCTGGCAGAGGAGTGTAGCGCTGCTTCGGTGAGTAATCCGCAGAGGCAACTGGCCAAGAGGGTTTTGAAGAATCGCATTTTGCAGTGCGGTTCGAGGATTGAGATGATCTTCTAGAGAATATGGCGGCAAGGAAGAACGAGGTCTGGATTCGAGTTTTTTTGAAGAGAGGAAGAACCCCAGCAGATCGACAAGGTGGAAGTTGGTGGGGTAATATGAGCACAGCAGACATACTAAGCGGGGAATATAAGGTAGAAGGAAATTTAGAAGTTGCTCGCCTGATGAAAGAAGCGACTCATGTGTACCACCAGATTTGAAAACGCGATGAATTTATTCCATGTGAACTGCTTCCAAAGCAGCTTCAATTGTTTCGGTTCCCGAGACAGTCCAAGCAGCGCCCTCGCAGACTCGACCCTTGTCTCTCCATTTCACTTGAGGAAGCAGTTGACTAACGACCCACCTCGCGGTCGTCGTATGAGTACTGCCATCTCCAAATGGTTCATCTGTTCGGTCGACTCGGTCTTTGTCAGAGGATATGGCCTCGAGGGACCCAGGAATGATTGATTTTCCCTCTGCCAACGCTTGAAAAACCACCAACTGATCTTGCAGATATTCATCAACCAGCCCGCCTTTCCTTACTTCAGCGTCGAGTTCGTCCACAACCTTCTGAGCAATTTCTGTACTCAACTCATCCACAGTCTTGTTCTTGCTCTTCTCATCGTATAGCCAATCCCGTCCGAAACGTAATCCTGTGGATGTGTGGGCGACGAGCAGAGTGTACATACGGGCTGCGTGTCTGCTGTCATCGACGACCACAAAGTTGGCTTCTATATCTTCGAATACGAGTCCAATTTCGAACAGCAATGCTTTCTTGAGTGCATCTTGCAGATATTTGGGGACCACAATCGAGACATCGATCTTCGTGATTGCCCCACGCTCTTTAGGCCAGGAATGTTCCTTGATTTTCTGTCCGGGTTGAAGAGGAGTAATACCAAATTTGGCAGAGCCGATCTGTAAAGGTCCATGAGACCATCCACGAAACTCTAGTTTTCTCTCAACTTTGATGCCAAACTTTTCAAGAGAAGGTAGAAGGACTTGATCGAGGTACTCAAACGAAAGAGAAAAGCTGACATTCGTTCCGCCTTGAATGGTGATGTTGATCGGTGAACCTTTGTTATCGCCTGCAAATAGTAGAAACGGCAGAACAGCTTGAAGAATCAGAAGAATACTAGACACGGATTCTGCCTTGACCTTAATGTTTCGATTCACAAGGTCTTTCGGAGATAATGTGGCTTTGAACTCGAAAGACTTGCTGCCCACAGAGCATCCAGTGACTTCTGCTGCTGTGGCATCCGCGAGGCATCTGATACAAGCAACATGCTGTGCTTTCAAGCCTGACGAAGAGGTGAGATTAGAAGTAGGTACCAGAAGCTCTGAGCTTACCACCGCCACGCTTTCCTTGTCTATTCCCTCGTACGTTGTCGATTCGAAGCGGTGTCCTTGTTAATGCGGCAAGGGCAACCGCAACTCTCACTAATTGACCTCCTCCCTCACCAGTCCGTCCATCTAGCTTCACGATTTTTGGGGCCATACCAGGCACGTCTTTAATGTGGACCAGCTGCGTAGCTAAAGGGGTTTACGCTGATGCCTATCGTGGCTGGAGGTCTCCTTTGGGTTTGGCGGTCCCGTCGGTAGAAATGGAGCTCGGGATGATGCTTTGCGGATCCCTGGCGTTTGGTCACTGTGTGACTTATGAAGGCTAAAATGAAGCATCGTGAATGTTCTTCGAGTAAAGAATCACTTATATATCTCTCACACCACATGAGTCACGCCGAGGGGGGTTTTTTGTTGCGCCTTTCCAGAGACATCGGATTGAATGAGTCCTTCCAACCCCCGGGTTTCTACGGCAGCCCATGTGGCTGGGCTGTGCCCCCACTGCAACAGCTTCGCCCCCGCCAGTGCAGCCGTGGCTGCTCTTTGGCATCAACCAACCTCTGGCATCTGTCACGAGCCTTGCTCTATCTTCTTTCTAACAAACATAGGCACAAAGATAGCAAGAATGCTGGTCTTCTATCGTGCTACTTATACCAACGCCTGATCGACGGGTTGAAAGGACCCCGAGATGTCTATAATGCGACAACCTTCCCATATGAGTTCGATGTCGAGCTCAACAGCCAGCTCCAAACCAGGGCGATACAGTATCTTCAGGAAAAAAAACTCAATCAGCAGCAGCTCTGGGCCACGAGATGAGCACTTTTCATCGGATAAGATATACGAGGCATGCAGTCCTATACCAAAGATTATCTCCTGCTGACCAACTTGTGAAGCCCTCGCACTCCGACAAGATGCTAGGTCCGAATTCTCCTCTCTCTATGCCCGACCTCGAAGCTTCAAGATCCAATGGCCTTCCTTCCCCTGACAGTTTCGTCGCTGCAACGCTCGACGCCGAATACCAACACCTCAAGGAGAACATCCGGCGCATAAGAAAAGTGGCATCAGATGCAAAGAAAGTGGATGCGGCGTGGGAGGTCTACAAGAAAGTGAGGGATGAATCTTTACAACAGTGCAAAGGCCTACTGGCAAAGTCTCGCAAGGGTCTATTCGCTCCGCGATTCGCTTGGGGATCTGGTCCCTATTCGGAAGGCTGCCTGATGGATGTCGAAAGCAGTACACGCCCTGATTCCCTCGATATAAGTCCGTTCGATACTCGATCATCGTTGAGCACATCTGGTACCGAAACTACTCTGCCCGTCCAGATGAATGATCAATGGCTCTCTGCCATCCGAGAATACAAGGCAGCCCAAGAATTGATGCTGAAGAACCTCCGAAATTCGTTGTTAGACAAGTATCTGGAGTACGAACCAAATGCAACAGAAAGACAAGTGGAAGCATTCTTGGCTGATAAAGCTCGGAGGAAAGCCTTGATTGCTCAGATGAGAGATACCAGTGTTCATCGGATGAAATCAGAAAAGCACATGTTCTGGGACCAGTACCAGATCCGCTCTTCGGATTTTGAAAAGCTGAAGTTGGATCTCCAAGCAATTGAGCGTTTGATAAACCCGACAGGAGGGAATGATGAGGCACCAAATATGGCAGTACGAGAGACTGTTATTGCCAAGAATGGAGATACAATCCTGGAGTTTGCGAACGCTGCCTCGGAAAGCCATCAGATCTTAAGATTTCGAGTTTCGTCGCATCTCCTGGCGGAGCATTCACCGCTGTTTGCCCAGTTTCTTTCTCCTCAGCCTGGAAATAATCCTCCCCTAGATATGATCACTCAACTACCGCCACCACCTTCGAAGCATGTGTGCAAAGACGGGATGGAAGTAAAAGTCTACCGGATGCCACAGGTCGAACTTAACAAGAATGAGTCACTCAAGTGCCTCCTACATGCTGCTCATATGCATAAAGATAGAGTCCCTAGACAAGTCACGTTTCAAACGTTTGTCAACATTGCCGAAGTATGCCTAAAATACCAGTGTACACAACCACTCGAAATGCACGTGGAGTATCAATGGCTACCACAGTGGATTGGCAAGCTGATCGATGAGAGCTACTACGATGGGTTTCTGGTCATCAGTTATGCTTTTGGACTTCGGAGGATCTTTACCAGGATGTCAAAAACTGCAATCCTGAATACTGTGGATGAGGATGAAATTAGGGGCAAAGAAGCTTGGCCTCCAGCTGTGAAGGAGAAGATCATCGCGACCAGAGCAGCAAAGCTGGCTCAGGTATATGATTGCTGTGCTGGAGCCATTGCTGAGTATATGAAGACACCATCAGAGGTGGCCTCTCATCGCCGAGGGAGTGTCATTGGATCCCTCCAACTGACAAGTTCGCCTCGATGTCCAAGAGGATCACACGTATGCGACGCCACAAATCTGGGATGGTTAATGCTTTTTTGCAATGAATTACAGGTGCTGCCAAATATCATGAAGAATATTGGCATGGAGGACCGGGTACCGCCTAGACGAAGCTTGAACGAACTGTTCGCTTGTTTGAGACAGACGCCAAGCGCTCCTCAAGTTCACAGCGGCGTCTGCGATCACGCTTACTTGTTCCGCAATGCAATCAACGATGTCTACAACAGTGTTACAGGGTTGACCTTCCGAGATGTCTCTGGGAAGGACGGCTGGGCACTGTCGAAGCACCGTGCTCCAACTGATGATCACGATGCTCATATGGGGCGGGATTTGATGGAGTTGGAAGTGCCCCTGGAGTCTGTGAAGGAGACGAACAGAGAGGCCGCTATGTCGAATGAAGAGATAACCTTCCGGATTCTCTCCCATCTCGATGAGATGGATGATCTTACTCACGCCGCGATGATCGATAAATCGTTCTACCGGGCTTATAAATGCAACGAGGCTACGTTATTGAAGAAAGTCATCAATGCTGAGAGGAGAAGGACAATGTCTCAAGCAAACCATGAAGTTTCGCCGCTTCGCAGAGCGCTCAAATCAGAAATTTCACCAGACAGCTTGAATATCTCCATCCCTAGAGGAGAAGAAGAGCCGAAATCTCTAGCGACCGATCAGCTGAAATTTCGAGCTCCAGCAGCTCGCCCCCTATCATTGAACGACTTATACGACGCTTCACCACCCTTGTCGCCCATGACTCACGATGAAACAACACAAGAAGAACATGAGGAAGCTTATCGGATAATATGGGGCGAAGATAACTCTGCGACAGAACCAACAGAGCCGAAAATGAATGGGCAGATAAAGCAACCGGTTGAGAGAAATGACAAGTGTCTAGTTGGAGATGTGGCGCGGACGGGCGATAAGGCGAGGCTGATGGAGGGGGAGGGAAAGTATCTGAGGGAGGAGCAGGAGCGAGAGTTGGGACAGGGAAGAGCTAAGAAATGAAGGATGAAGATTATGATGACCTGCATATGATTTATTTGGTTAGCATGGCGTTTGGGAAGGGATCGGAATAGGAGAGATCAATATACCCATCGAGCATTTGAGTTTGCATTTATTACCATAGTTTGATAAATAGGTTGGTTGTCATATATAGTTCGATATCCTAGCATATCAAACCACATCAGTATCTCTCCCTTCCTCCTCTTTCCAAAATCAAAAAGCAGGAAGAAATGGAAAAGGAATGGAGAGAAATCAAACTCACTCAACTAAATTCCCATCGGGATCTCTACAATACACACTCCTGATCTTCCCTCTCGCACCAGTCCTCTTCACAACCCCATTATCCGTCTTCTCGGGACTGAGATCAACCATCTCAACCCCGCTCTCAATTAACCTCTCCCTTGCCGTCTTCACATCATCTTGAGTCAAGAAACACAAGTCCGCAGACCCGGCTCTAACATTCTGAGCTTTGGGCTCGAACTCCTACTTATTCCATCAATCACTTCCCATTTGTAACGTACCCATACCAAAGACTGAAAATCGGAATAACCTTTGGAGTATAAATGGCGGGGAGAGGAGAAGAGGTGAAAATACCTTCCCTAGCTGGTGGAGATTTATTTTTTGAGAACCGAAGATTAGGGAATGACGTGTTATGGAGGGAGTAGCTGCTGAGACGAAGGACTCTGTTTCATTCCTAGATTTTGTTCGTACCATTTTTGGGTTGTGGGGATGGAGGACACGGTTAGGACGAGGTGGTCTAGGGAGGTTATTTTCGCTGCTGGCTGAGATGATGACATTCTTTTCAAAGTCTTGGAAAGGATTGGGTTTAAGCGGTGAGTTGTGGGATGGCGGAGGATATTCATTGGAACTACTTTATTTGATCAAGTAGGTATCTAGATAGGGGAGACGAGACGTGAGGAAAGGAGAGTGAGGTGAGAAGTGGGGGCGATGATGTCAGAGAACCAATCATCAGCCGAAGCAGTCGAAGCTCGAAAATTCCCAAGTCTTTGGACTTG
This sequence comes from Hyaloscypha hepaticicola, assembly GCA_002865625.1. Lineage (NCBI taxonomy): Eukaryota > Fungi > Ascomycota > Leotiomycetes > Helotiales > Hyaloscyphaceae > Hyaloscypha > Hyaloscypha hepaticicola. Next base: position 10,186 of record KZ613537.1, read on the forward strand.
GACGACAATGCAGAGCTCAGTAACACCAACGATGAAGAGAAATCACAATATGATCGCATCCCATGATGGATGGGCGATATAACCAGCCTCGAAACACCGGTTACTACATTTACGACGATCGTTACGGCGGCCATTCTGAGGACGAGGAGGATTTCGAATACAATCCGTGGAACCAGAGCGCTAGACCCATATCCAACGATAGCAGGGAGGCAGAGGGCCAGGGAGAAGTAGAAGGAAATAAGGGGAAGGAGAAAGAGAAAGAAGGCATGTCCTCCTGGCTCTCCCGCGTCTCGACCTCGAGCCAAGCCCAGTTCGCTGCTACTGCCATCGTCAGTGGAGCTGTGGTCGCAGGCGCGATCTTTGGGTATCAGGCTGTGAAGAGGCATGAGAGAGTTAAGGATTTAAAGAGTGGAATTCCGGATGCGGAATGGGGGGGTGGTGATAAGGTGGGTTGGGCTCCCTCTTGTGTGGTGGGGTAGGGGAGAGAAATGCTGATAGAAGAAGTGAAGCTTACAGATTTTGGGGTGGCAACACCGAGTTCTGGATTGAGTAAGGAAGATGAGAGGAGTGCTGCTCTTGCGGCGAGGGCACAGAAGGGGGATTATGATGATGGTAGGGTCACAGATTTCCATTCGTCTAGGAGAAAACCCTACTAATTTGGCTACAGAACTCATCCTCGAGCAACTAGCACGGAATCGAGTCTTCCTTACAGATACTGGGCTCCAGAAGCTACGATCGGCGTTCGTAATAGTTGTTGGCTGTGGAGGTGTAGGATCACATTGCGCAGCAGCTCTAGCCCGCTCAGGAGTCACATACATCCGCCTTATCGACTTCGATCAAGTCACACTCTCCTCCCTGAATCGACACGCACTTGCAACACTTGCAGATGTAGGAACGCCAAAAGTTTCCTGCATAAAGAAGAGACTACAGCAGATCACTCCATGGGTCCATTTCGACCTCAAAAATGAGCTCTACAGCCCAGTAGCAGCAGATTCATTGCTTGCCCCCTGGGACGGCCGAAAACCAGACTTCATAGTCGACGCCATAGACAACATCGATAGCAAAGTCGCACTGCTAGAATATTGTCACAAGAACAATCTCCCAGTCATCTCCTCGATGGGTGCAGGCTGTAAATCCGACCCCACCAGAATCTTTATTGGCGACATCTCCGCCAGCACAGAAGATCCTCTCTCTCGCTCTACTCGTCGGCGTCTCCGCGCTTTGGGAATCGCTTCAGGCATCCCAGTTGTCTACTCCACCGAGAAGCCCGGGCCAGGAAAAGCCCAACTACTACCTCTCCCAGAAGAAGAGTTTGCTAAAGGCTCCGTTGGCGACCTGGGCGTTTTACCGGAATTTAGAGTCAGGATATTACCTGTTCTTGGAACGATGCCAGCTGTGTTTGGATATGCGGTGGCAAACCACGTTATTTTGAAGATCACGGGGTATCCGTATGAGTATGTACCTGCGAAGGGGAGGGAGAAGATGTATGATGGGATTCTTGCCCAATTACAGGGATCGGAGGAGAAGTTGGCAAGAGCTACAACGAAGGGAGAAGATGCGCAGGGACTGAAGTTGGGTGTCAGTGCTAGCGATGTGGGGTATGTGGTTGAGGAGGTGTTTAGGGGGAAGAGTGCCGTTAGTGGGGTTTCGACGAGGCTTGCGTTGGTGAGGTGGCGGAAGCCCGTGGGGAGTACAATCGAGTTGGGAGTGGAGGGTCAGAAGACTAGTAAGGTACGGTTGAGGGATCTGGTGTGTATGACTAAGGAGGAGGCGGTTGTGCATGAGCGGGAGGTGCTGAAGGGAAGTAAAACAGTGGAGGAGCTGTATGATAGGGATATTGTTGAGTATACGGAGGCGAGGATAGAGGAGGAGATTGGCTATGAGAAATACAGATAATCTCCTCTTTCTCCGTCAATCGAACTCGTCCAAACCCTAACCCCTCAACCACACTTCTTACAAAATCTGGAAATGAGCATCAACAGGCTTCCCACAGTTGATCTTCAAAATATCCTATTTCAAGTCAGCCTCCTCATACCACTGATGCTTTTGAATACTCACCTGAGGACAAGCACTAAATGCAATCACCAAATCCATCTCCGCTTTCAAGCTAATATACTGTCCCTCCTTACTCGTTGGTGCCTCGAATGAAAGAGTAGTGTAGTCATCATGAACCGGGATATTCATAAACAAATTGAGAGGCGATGGCGTGAATTGCGGGGCTTTGATGCCTACTTCCATTTAGCCACTTGTCTTTCCTCTCCGTCTCACAATACCACTCTACAGCTCTACCCATACCAAGGAAGTAAAATCTGCTCCCAAAAATACAATAACATCAACAAGCAGTACAATACGGAAAAGAAAACTCACCCAGCGCACCCAACCCCTCAACCAAATTCCCCGCACAATGCCTATGCCCCTCCCCGCCCCCAAGCTCCAGATACCTCTCCTTATCACAAGCAGCCATCAATGTATCGTGCACTCCCCCCGTCGTATCCTCCACTATCGTCAACATCTTCCTCCTCTCGTTATCGTACAGTCCATTCCCCACTTTTGGAATCACACGGCAAAGGGAGGCGCGCGTGTGTTGCATAGACATCTGTGTTACAATTGTGGAAGAGGGAGAGGGTGGAAAGGAGGATAAGGTGAAGGCCCAGGTGTCGACTACTTGTGTTCCGTGAGTGTTGATTACCTTTATGGTTTGGCCTGCATGGAGGGGTACGGCGATGCCGTGGCGGGCAGGGATGGTTGTTAACTGGGAAGACATTCTTTTGGAAGAAAGATTGGAGCTTTTAAGGTTAGAATTGAGGAGGAACCTTTGTAGAGAGAAAGAGATGGTATGCAGTTATAGAGGGAGGTTAAGTAATAAAGTTGACGTGAGTGACAAGCAATATCACCGATAAGCTGATAAGAAAAGGGGCGAAAAAGAGTCTAAAGTGTAGTGTGGAGCAAGCCTGACTTCGAGACTTGACCACTCTTAATTTCACAATTAAAACGATTCTCCCAAGTTCATAAGAGCTGTACCATCAGATGCTCCTTTTGATCATGATACATAACGTTCATCTCTATTCATACAATACAAGATCTATGCAGTTTGCCACCTTGCATTAATTTGCTTCTTTCGGGCCTATCAAATTATTAGCACGCCTTTCCGGATTCAAGGAAGATTCAGAACTCACCATGGGCCCCAAAACCACAACGCCAACTCCCAAAGCAGCAACAGTAGCCACCAGACTCAACTTATTAAAGCTCTTCCCAAGGATATCAAACGCCGCACTAGGTGCAACTCTCGTCCCGAAAACATCAATCCCATATGCAAACACCAAACTCGTACTTTCCAAGAGAGCTGGGGCTGTAATCACATCCTTCACGCCAATCACTTCACGTTTGTGTGTGAGGATCATCTTCGGATCGAAATCGATGACAGGTTGGTAGCGGAAGAGACCTTCTTCCTGCTCAGCTGCGGTAGGATCACGGCCGACTGGTCTGCGTGGATCCAGAATGGTTCTTGGAATACCCACAATCGAGTTGGAGGACGTCAGCGTGCAAAGGAGTTGGCGCACTGTGATGCCTTGGCCGGTTTTAGTGACAGACATATGGCTGATCGATTCCGGAATGAGGAAAGTTTGAGAGAAAACGTGAGGTAGAGCAGGTTCAGCATTAGCGACATCAGTAGGTTCGAGGCTGGATGAGTTTGAATTTGCTCCGAGAGGTCCCCGATCGTTGGGAACATCGGATTCGTACAGTTCCGAGACTACAATTTGGTAGCCTTTGGAGGCTAGAAGACCACTAGTCGTAGGGAGTATGTCACTCCACAAAGAGTAGACGAACCAGTTCTCACTCATGGCAGAGGTGATGTGTTGCTTAGTATCGACTCCATCATGCGTTGTCGAGTAAAGCACATCCCCAGATACGGAGTCGAGTAGATAGAAAATCGCGGTAGCCGACTCTTCTGAAACTGCGGTGACAAGAACAATGTTGGGGTTCAGGTACTTGTATAATACAGTACGGTCAGCAAGAACTCGTCCGATAGATGCGACAGGGTCGTGTGCCGGTCTCGAGGTGACACCGATGATCTTCTGTCCGATGGGAGGTTGGAAAGTCCAAACAGTGATTGGCACGGCTAGACTTCCTTGTACGTCAAACTTCAGTCCCTTTACTTCGCCATTCTTTCCTTGAACTACGATATTTTCCTTGGGTGCCCACTTCGCCGGGACCTCACCAGGATTTCCATCCACTCCAATTGGAAGGATCCATGTGCCTGAAGGGCTGTCAACAACAGCAGCACTCTGGACTGAGGGCCAATTCCCGGGTTCCATCTTTTCAGTGGCTTTGCCAGTGACAGTTTGCACCAAGATATACTCTCCATCGGCCCCTCTGATTGTCGCAATTCCATTTGACGAGTCAACCCAGATTCCTTTCACGTCCCATTTTTTACCAGTTGGGATATCGAAGGCTTTCAAAGACCAGACAACAGCTCCATGGCCGCCGGAATCGATGCCGTAGACTCGACCACGCTGAGTGGCTACAATAGCCAGTTTATTGAAGCCGAAATTGTCACGAACCAACACACCCGCTTTGTGGGATGCAATATCGGTCGAAAAGACGCTGCCAATGATCCGGAAAGGCAGCTCTTGCAGGTATCCAGGCAAGTACTGCAAGTCGTTGATATGACGCTGGCACCGGTGGATATACGCTGAGAGTGGATTGCTGTGAGCCTCAGCCTCGAGAGTCTTGGCTAGATCCTCAGACTCGGGAATCTCGGCCCATTCAGCAGCAACAGCTCCGGAAAGGCCTTCAACACGGGTCCAAGCTTCAGCTCCATTGCGAACCATGACCCAGTCTTCCTCGCTGGTGAGAATAGCAGACCTGACGGCATAGCTGTCAGTGCCTTTGTGCACAACCTCTGCAGCCCCATAGACAAATGAGCCGTGGGTTTTGTCAACCTTGACAGGCCATCGTCCAAGGATTCCATGGGAAGCAGATGAGACGATAATTACTTCATCTTGCGTAGTCCGGGTGAAGTATACATTGGCGTCTTGAGAACTGGTTGAGAGTGCTCCTTTCCCTGGCAACTTTGGTAGCTCGTACTCCTTGTTAATGATTCCACTAGCGATATTGATGTGGTATACATCCGCCCGGTTGGAAACAGCTGAATGGCTATGGACGAGGAAGTGCGGCAGCGATTGAACCAAATCCGGCGCATGAATTGTGACCTTCACTATCTCTCCATCTGATTCCTTCAAAGGCAGAGTTTGCAGATTCCCAGACTTGCCCAGAATGTTGACCTTCAAGTTCTTCATCAACTTATCAGTCCAAGCAATGATGGGTGCCGCAGAATTGGCGCCCACAAGCAAGACATCCTCTGGCGCATGCACATCTCCCTTTGTCGTAAGCGTATACTCGTTGATCTTCTTCCCTGTAACAGGATCCAGGATCGACACCTTCACGTTATACCCCCCTCTCGCGCCATGAAGCGAAACCACAAACACATCTTTCACGTTCGTGCTAACCTGGAATGGTAAATCCTCAGTCGCGTCGTGATATTCCCACTTCACATCCCCACTGCCACCCTTCAGCCTCCTCAGGACCGCCTTCCCTTCTTCCTCAAAGAGCGCCAGGATATCTTTTTCTCCCTCTCCAGCCGCCACGGTCTCCATGACTTCCACATCTTTAACTTGGCCTGCGAAGGAATTTCCCCATAGCTGTCGCCCACTCATTCCGTCCCATGCTTGCACACTTTTTCCTGTTCCTGAAACCAGCGTCCCTTCTCCCTCAACTGGTCTTAAATAGCCTTCTCCTTCAAGAACATGCCTCCAGACCACCTTCCCCGTGCCCGGATGTACAGCACCTAGGACGCCCAGATCACTCAATGTGTATAAAAGGGTTGCCTTTTCATCGCTTCGCGGTCGATGGAAGAAAGTTGTGTGTGGTTGTGGGAGGCCTAGGAGTTCGTGGTGGTAGTCGGTGTTGTACGCTTCATCGGCAAAGACAGCGAGGGTGGAGGGAAGGATTGAGAGAGTGAGAGCGAGGAGATTGATCGGGAGTCGCATTGTTGATAGGAGCGAGGTTGAAGACCTCTATTGATGGGAATGAGGAGCTTGGAGCTGTGGTGAGCTTTGTATTATGGAGATGTTGCGGTTCTACGGTGGCCAAGAAGAAGCTGCGCCAGGGGTGTTATTTCACGTGATTAGTTCCGATCTCTTATACTTGTTGGTAGAAACAGAGGGATTTCTGATTGCATAAATGATTTAAATTATCATCGGTTAGTTTTTCAAGAAATGATGGCGTTCATCGTTGTTTAGCATAATTAGTCATACTATATCGACCAACGTTTAAAGGTTAGAAACAGACGACTCGAGGTACCAGAACACGAACTCCTATTACCAAAGATATGCTACCCCCTACTATGCTTTCTATAAATGTCAATCAAAATTTAGTCAAATCTTACTTCCATCATGCCTTCACCATCAACCCAGCACCCGTATTGCTAATGCGAGCTGCAAGAATCAACAAGCCGCCCACCACGTTGCATGTTCCACACCATATAGCTGGACCAATGTACCCATGCTGATCAAGCAGGACTCCAGCCACAGGGTTACCAATCAGAAGACCCAATCCAGTAATTCCAAAGTTCATTCCCATATGTGTCCCGACCAAGCTCAGATCAGGAGAGATGACGACAATCGCCGGACCGGTAATAGATACGAGTGTTCCCGGAAAGAATCCGTAAAATATACAGAAAACGATAATCTGGCCGGCTGAGGTTGTGCTTGTCCAAGTGTATGCAATTATTCCTAGAAGAAGTACCAACGGTGTCATCATGTTGAGTGGTCCGATTTTATCCGCGAAGAAATTGGGGACGATGCGCCCGAAGACCGAAGCACCGTTGAGGATCGTGAGGAGGTAGAATCCGAGTTTCGCATTGACGATGCCGTGCGAGACACCAAAGCTGGAAATGTAATAAAAAGGAACATACATTCCCATGAAACTAAAGATTGTTCCAAGACAGAAAAAGTCGTAACTGAGCTTGTGAAGAACCTGAAAATCGATCAGAGGTCTTCGTTGAGACGGGAATACCTTTGCTTTCATGACCACAATTGGAACCATCAGAGTACCCAACATGATGAACGCGATGACTCTGGTGGTCCAACCAAAGCCAATTTTCGGCTCAAGTTCGTGAAAAATTGTCGGATAAATAATGCCACCTAGAACTCGTCAGAAGTGGATTGTGAAATAAGTCTGAATACTAACCAAGGCTACTTCCAGATGCTGCAATCCCAGTTGCAAAAGCCCTTCTGGTTTTGAAATACTGAGGCATGATGGCAACACTTGGTAACAACATAGAGCCCAGCCCAATTCCTGTCACAACTCCTTGCGCCAAGACCACTTGCCAGTACTCTTTACAAATGCTGGTCATCATCATACCGAACACAGCAGCGGCTGATCCGAACATGACCAGCCCTCGAAGGTAGCCAGCATCAAATATTGGTCCAGCAATGAAGCCGCCAACAACAAGTAAGAGGCATGCTTGAATCGAGCCAATCCAGGATATTTGCGATGGGGTTTGGCTTTTCAGTATAGCCGTTTCATAGAAATTTTGATACGCCCCAAAAGTGTTTGTAAGCCCCCTATATACATTAGACACAGCGTTCAAGATTTAGACAGTGAAAAGCTCATACCATGAGTTAAACATTAGGAAAAAAGCTCCAACTACTTGCAGCGATGCTGTCAGCCTCTCGCTCTTCCCGGGATCGACCTGGCCATCGGCAACAGGTTCTTCTTCCTGGGACTTCTCTCGATCACCATGGCTGCTGTTGGAATCCGAAATGATTTTGTCTTCTATGAGATCGGCAGCAGGCGCTTCCATTGTTGTGTTGGTCGCAGAAGCCATGAAGACTTTTGAGGAAGTGATTTCGTGGAATAGGATATACAAGATCTCGAAGCTGCCTTTGAATCATTATCCAAATCGACCTCCGATATATATAAATTATGGATAGATTGTGGTCCAAGACTCAATTCGACTTTTGTAAGCTCGGTAGGCTTAGAAATCAACGATCCATAGACCTAGTTCCGAAACTTGATCACTCAGCGTCTATGGGGCAAGTGGTTTGGCTGTTGAAAATTTCCTAATGTGATGCATCATACCGAGCAAAGAAAGTTCGGCGGGAAGGGCGTATTATGAAACTCAAAAAAACTCAGGTCACGACGGGGGCGGGGTCCAGCTTACAGCAAGGAGCAATAGTTCTATGCACCTCGGCGTGCTAACCACATCTGGTGATTACTGATTGGTCGAGAAGGCGCATCAAAGGTTCAATGGCCTTCCAAGACCGTAGATTTAAGGCCACAATACATTCCCACACCGTACATCCATATCGGACTTCAGCAAAATAGTTGGTTGTTAAGAAACACGTACTGCCCTTAAGGCCTCCAAGGGGGGGGCCGCCCATTTCACCCCGTCACTGTCAGAAATAGAGTCCCTTGACACAGTCAGGTGGGTCTCCGTCCGGAGTTGGCCGGTAACGGACTATCTACCATTCCCATGTAAACCTGAGCCGATTTCAAGGCATAACTTATGCCGAATTGTCTTCCAATACGTAGGAGCGCTGCCCTTGCCAGGTCTCGCTGTTCTTCAGATGCCACCGGACACCTGAGAATGACTTTGAGAGTCCATATGAGAAAGTATCCGCCCACATTCTTCGGCATACCGACTGTAAATTGCGAGGGTATATCTCCAACTGAGAAAGCAATACTAGCGAGAATATCGCGGACCATAATTTGAATCTCGCGTGTTACTTTGTATGGCAGTTCGATGATATCTTTGGTCTCGAAATCTTCGTCCCTTGAGCTAGATTTTGCTACGTCGAGCCTAGCTAGAAGTGCCTGACTGAGAGTTATGATAACACTGCGATGCTTATTCCACAGTGTCTCTGACCAAAATCCGCGATAAATGTGATGTTTTTGACCCTCGGATTGGGGGTGATCCCCAACAATGCATGTAGTGGTCTGGTAGGGAATGGCAATCCTCGCATCGCTTTCCCACTGCTCATTGTCATTCTCGAGTTTCTTAAAATGGTGTAGAACTGAGGTGTTCCAAATTCGTTCCGGGATGCCTGACTGAATGTCGTGGTAGGCATTGGCTGAGAAAATGCTGACATTGAACATGTTTAAGATCAGTCGACTGGTCCGGCTCGTTGAATCGAGAAGGTTATGTAGTCTTTCATCTGCCGGACTTGGAAACAATCCAAATTCGATATTTTTCCTGTTCTAGATGGATCATTAGTAGGGATTTGGCGATTTTGGAGGGTGTGGGCCAAACCACTTGGCAACAAGCAATCTGCAGTAAAGTTGGCCCTTTGCCGTGGAGAGATGAGCCCCTTAGGTCGGCTAAGACGCTCAGCCCTTTAGTATGCTCGAAAGATGAGTTGAGAATGCTGCCATTATTGATTCCCTAAAATGGCAAAACATAAGCTTTTCCCTCTGACATCGAAGCAAGCCGAACTCACCTCGTAGAGGCCAAGCAGAATCACTGCAGTCATGTTGATATCGCTGGTAGCGAGTTGAGGGTTGGAAATATTATGCTTTACTTTCTGAAGAGAGCCATGGTAGAATGATGTTGCTTCGAGCTCAAGGTCCTTTCGCCTAGTCTTTTGTGCAATATTTGCATATGCTGCTGCCAGAACAGCCTGGCGAAGACCAGAATCTTCGGAATATCGTCCATATAGATCAGGAAGATAATCCAGAAAACCGTCACAAATCCCCGGGCAAGAATGAATAATATAGTCGCAAAAGAATAGACAAATTGCATGCTGCTCAATATTATCTGAAAGGTCCTTGCATTCCTGTCAGTAGGGGAAGGTAAAATGTTGGAACAAACTCACATTCCGGGGGGAATGAGAACGTAATGAAGAAGACGGCTCCCTTTCAATATATCCGGAGACCGCTGTTTGTTTCTTTTGTACCTTGGTATAAACGATCGCGTTCTCACTACGAAAAGCCAGATCCCAATCATCGGGATATCCTGGGCAGTCTTTGCCGATCCGTCGACATCTCTGACATCCAGGGCGGGATAAATCGCACTGTAAGGAGGATCAACTCAGCTCTGATAAACAAAAGATTGAAACCTCACCTTGAGCTTTCTCTTCTTACAGTTTGCGCATCCCAGAGTCTTATGTACCATCTTTGTGGAGTGGGCGCAATCACTTGAAGGATATTGAGCTTGGGCTGGAGCATCTCCTCACGAGATAGACATTTTGAGGAACTTTAAGCATCAACAACAGCAGAGTTGAAATTGCAACGGAGAGTTCTGTTGATAGATCATCGCATTGATGTTTCTGATGGTTGGTATGCCACGGGGTGAGATTTCAAATCAACAGGTCCCCAACCATGCTAGCGACACCCCTGAAGGATTGGACACACTCCCCTCCTGTTTACTCATCACGCTCTCGGCCTACCACACATCGCAGTCACTTGCTGCACACGGATGACGTTACACCGTAGCTTGTGCATCAAAGTCTCGCTCTCAAAATTGATGATTTTGTCAAGGCCGCTCAAGCTCTTGCGATTTTCGTGAAAGCATAGATTCGCGCGACTGCCTTGCCTTCAAAGAGCGGAAAACCAGCCAAGTTGTTCGCGCAACTGGTACATCATAAAATTGATTAGCAGCTGATACATTCTTATTGCATCTGTAGTTTGCTCCGCGACAGTTGTTCATGCACTTGCAGTGATGGTCACTAGTTTTATGGCCTCGTAGACCACTTGGAAGAGAGAGGAGTTGGGAATATGCTGAAGTAAGACTACGTGTATGGAATGAGACTTGCGTGGTTGAGTAGTTGATCCTAACAGCAATTTGCATGACCTCGTCCTAGTCTGCGGAATTGGGAATTGGAGATCTGGTCGAGTTCAGGCTCCTATTGTGATAAAGTTTGAAGGAGATGAGAAGTACACGAGTAAACCACTTTATCCATCGTCGCGAAATGAGACGCATGCTCATAAAAACATGTTGGCTCCAGATACTTGATGAAAGTGATTGAAGTATTAATATAATCAACAGATCAAACTTAATTCCCTCCATAAACACAAGTAGATGAGAAGGTCAAAAACTGTGTGCAAAATCGTACGTCTCGGAAACTCCACCACAGCCGTTGCAGGGTAAGGAGATCCCGTATGTGCAGCGGTTACTGTCCTAGAATCAGCATTGTAGTTCCTAGAGCAGAAGAAAAAGAAAAGAAGCTCGAGAGCAAAAGGGCCAGGCTTCAAAGACAATAAGGCTCCCGGATACCTCGGGCCTCTGATCTCTCAAACAGAATTGGCAAATAGATTTGGGAAAACTTACCAGACTTTACAATGCCACTCTCTCCAGTCATTACATTCTTCACAAATGTCACAATGTTCAGTACAATGGGTCTCTTGCCAGTTGCTACGACAGAAAGAATAGAACCACCCGCGAGAATCCAACGCTAGCCCCATTCGGAACAATTTCTTCGTCATAGCATCTCTCTCGTCTGTTGTCAAGCTTGGGCTCATCCAATCCTTACCCCAGTCATATACTTCCTTGTCGAAGTCGTCGTAGAGGAAAAGATCATCTTTGGGCGGCACAGTGAGTGCTGAACCTTGGGGTATACCGAGAAGGTTGCAACGAAGCAAATTCACCACACCTTCCGTTACGAGAGTTAGGCGGCGCTTCCTCAGCTTTTTCAAATGTGTAAGGAAACAGGGGCTGGCTCGAACACCTTCTTCGTCGAAGAAGGTAGCAAGCTCGGCGAGAGGATTGACGCAGTTGGTACTGGTGCACGTTGCGGAACAGCCAGCTCCATTCTTGTTGCATTTGCATCTCGTTGTTTTGCAACCCGTTTTACATTTGCAATGGAGGTCTTTGGACTCGACATCCTCGCGCTGTAACTAGAAAGGAGTTATTAGGCTATGAGAGAACGATGGGTTGGGATTGCTTGCCTCGGTGACTATCATTTCGCCGAGTACGATGTCTGAATTGGAGTCCGACATAGCAAATGGATGTATGGGATGTATGAGGAGATTTTGGATAGCAGGAAAATGTTTGTACGCTGTTGATTGCTTGGGATGTCGTGGAAATAAGTGGATTGAGAAAACCACTTAACGCGTGCCGGCCTAGAAACGCCAAATGAGGCGCGTTCTCAGGGGAACAAATCCGTACACGGTTCTTTCTTTACTCAGGAAAATCGAAAGAGGGAAGCAGGCTAACTTTATACTTGGGGGAGTGATGGACAGATCACCGGGCAAGTGGTATGGACCGAGTGTACAGCTCGGCGGGTGAGTTGTTGGACCCACTGGGTTAGTCACAGGGGTATAGAACTAACCCTCCACAACTCTGGTGGAAGAGGAGGGTCATGCTTTCCCAAGGAATGGTTGGCAACCGGTTGGTGACCGCTCCTAGGTCCAGATGTCACGAGCGGAAGGTGGACGAAAATTTCTCATAAGAAGGAATTAATGCATCAAATCAAGGATATATTATTTTGGCCAAAGCGCTCTCTAAGTTGGTCAGGTTTCCATCTGTTAACTATGGAGTTGTAATCGATCAAAAACTGATCGAACTACAGGTAGAATCATGGGTAGCAAATTGCGACCGGTAAACATTTAGGAGACAGTTACTAAACATTTACGAAACTTTTCGGCATATCATCAGCATGCGTTGAGCATATGCATGGCACCTAGGTTCAAGTGTTGTTTACTTAACCTTTGCTCAAATTTAGCCGAGCCCGCTCAGAGTTACGGACCTAGCTGGCTTCATACGAATGAGGACGAAAGTATAATCGCAACAAAAAACGACGTCACTATACTTCACTTGACAAACTCGAAAGAGATTCTTGAGCTTGTCTCTCGGAAATTAGTAGTGATTGACACGTTGATTCTATGCCCCGAGCTTCTACTCTTGACCCCAGAAGGGACCATGCTCGAAATGTCCTGCACGTCACAAAGTTGACGAGAAGTCTCACGGGCTAGTTAATGTCCCTGCCTTCGCCCTGTTGATCAAGTGAAATTCATAAGCTTTTCGCTGATGGTTTCAAATCTCTTGAAGAATATTTTAAGCTTTGACTCATGTGGAATTCGCAACTCTAAGCTAACAATAATTACAACTGTATATCTTAGATAGAATTCTGAGTAATCTGAAAAGTGTAACTCGGTTTCAAATCACACTCCACCGGATACAAATCCATACCCTCAAACTTCATATCCCTCGCATACCACTCAAAATTAAGCATCTCTTTACTGATATCCAAGGTCACGAAGCCATTTGCAGCTATAAACCGTCAGTCCCATTACACTACACTCTGTCTGAGGATCATTTCACTCACCAGTCAAATTATTAGCCCCCAAATACAACGCAAACGGACCCTGCGCCGTCCCATTATTACAATCCCCCGCCTGCGGATATCCCGCTGCGCCACTCAGAATAAAATTCGTATTATTCAAAGAAAAATGGCCTAAGCAGTGATCATGGCCGTTCATCACGATACCTTGGTGTTTGGCGACAATCGAGACGAGCGGGGCGAGCTCGGTGTTATTTTCTGATGCGGAGGCGTAGGGGTGATGCAGTTGCAGGAATTTCCAGGTGGCGTTGGAGTTTGCGAAAGTGGTGTTGAGGAAGGAGACTTGGGTTTGGGTTGTGTTGTGGCAGGCTTCTGTGTAGGAGTTTTTGTAGACGGAGGTGCTCTGCTTGTGTCAGATGGGGAGGGGAAAGGGAGGGGAAAGGGACCTTTTGGTAGTTGCTAAGGAAGCAGTCTGAGTCTAAGACCACGAAAGTTGCTGTCCAGTCTGCACCGATAAGATCGTAGGTGTAATATGGTAGTTGTTCGGTGCCCTGACACTTGTTCAGTATTGTCTTTGGTGGTGTTCAGAACTGTGGAACTTACGAAGTACCATCTATCGTCGTAAAGGGGAGCAACCTTGGTCTGGAAATCAACACCCGGCTGGCCCGGGACAATGTCATGATTACCCAAGCATTGATACCTGAAGGAAACTCAGCTCGCAAGAAACTCGAGGGGGCCTTGAAATGCTTACCAAGGAGCGTACTTGAAAACTCCTTGAGTATACATATCGGCCCATGCTGCTTGGAATCTCAAAATCCCCGCTGTCGAGAAATCGACACCAGAATCATAGAAATTATCACCCACAGAAATCTGCTATATATCAGAATACGATACTGAGGTTGTGGAGTTGAGAACTTTACGAAGGCACTGCAGTTCTTCATAGCACAGATTTGCCCAACATATGCAGCTGTGTCCACTGAGAGAGAGGTCAATATGTTTCATCGCGTGATCTTGAGAGATATACTTTGAAGAGCAGTTGCATTGGTGATGTATTGCTTGTCACCAGGATCGCAATCTGCCGCCCTTGTCAGAATTGTGAGATTTGCTCTAGATTGCACGGTGTACCATTGATAATCTCATTTGGAACAGTGATATTAGCAGCTTTAAGCGTTGGAAGCACGTCAAAGCAGAAGTTGTCAGGTGATGGAACCCAGCCGGTCCATCCATAATCTGTTTAATTGATCAATATTTGAAGTTGTATGGAATGAGATATACAGACCTCCAATCACACCAACAGTGAGCACCTTTGCTCCAACTGGAGCGGTTCTCGAGGTCACATTGGTCGTTGCAGTAGCATAGTGAATGAGAGCAAGACAAGTCGAAATAGTAAACACCAACATCTTGAAGATTCGCACTGAGTAAGTGATTAAGAGAATGGATAGGATGCCGCTTCACTTGAAGAAACACAGGAGAGGCCATTATATATTCTCAACCCGGAATCCGGCAACAACTCGAAGCAAACGAATGAATGCATAACTGCAAAGGTTTGTTTCCGTGCCTGCAGACTTCCTGTAATACGGGATACAGAACGAACTCAATAATCCATAGAACGACATCAATAGCAACACGTGCTGAAGGAGAAGAGCAATCCCCAACCCCGCTTGCCCCGCCTGCCCCGCTGACGGCATCAGATTACCGGCCTTCACCAGCTTGGGCTCCCACCAGCAGAAAGGTGGGATCGGATAGTGACAGCCGAGTTTGAATAAAAAGAGCGGTCGATTCAAGCTTTTGCCTTGATCGCTTGTTGCCGTGAGTGGGATTGGGAAGTTGGGGGAGCCAATGATGCAGTGCTGCAGCTGGGGTTTGACCCCAGCCAATGGAAAGCTGCAGGAGTGTCACGGAAGCATCGTTATCTCTTACGATTGGCAACTTTCTGAGGGAACAACAATGTTTGGGGCGGCTGAAGGAGGGAAACTTTTTGCACTCCTTGAGCTTTCTCCATCTCTCTTGCTTCTTGCTCCTGGCTTTGATTTTATCGCTTCATCCTACTTGAATCATCTGACCTCTTCCTATACTTGCAACGATGTCCATGACCGAAAGTTTTCTCCCTTGATCGCCTCTTGCATAGTTGGGGCTACGATATCTAGTAGATTGGAAGAACCATATCCTTCCAACCCCATACTTCCAACACTTCACGTGATTTTCCTGCCCTCCCCTATTTTAAGCGAACTCTCCTTCTCAACAACCACATCAATTCCTTCTAAACCCTACCTTCTCGCTCCGATATTCACTCCACAAACCCGAATCAATCCATCAACACCCATAAACCTGCTTCAAATATCCCTCAACCCAACCCTTTGACGGCCCAGGCTCCATGTTCGCAGAAAACGCTTTCAGCCAACCCGCGAAGTATTCTAAGTATAGAAACCCTTCTAGCCTAACAGCTCTTGGTTTTGGATCTCTCTCAGTAGGGCGAATTTTATAATCAGACTTGCGCATCGTGCTCAATTCCTTTCGGTGGCGCCTTCACTCCATTCTGGATACATAGTCCATCAACTCGCTCTCCACAAGGTCCCACAACAACGGTGCCATGTTCCTCAAATTCTCCTTCTATCGATTGCGCTACAGGTACTTTTGACGCCAAGCTCTCGGGAAATTTCGTCCAGAGTCTTACAGATTAGAGAGAGGTTCCAAGACTTCGGTTCAATGGAACACATGTACAGGCTTTGTGCACAAATTTATATATAGCGCCGCGACTTTGTGCTGCCTCTCTCAATACTTACTCGTCTCATATTCAATGACAATCCAAGCACTCAGGGACTTTCCCTAGAAGCTTGCACAGCTCGACCGGGAGATGGACCCAACTTCGTACCGATATGACAAGCGACTTGAACTCATTCCAACCGTCTTGGCGCAACTCCCGAATACTGAGACTTTCTCGCCCTATTGACTCGTACTACTCTCGGCAACTTTCCCCAGAGTTTCGTCTATCGAAGACAATTTCCAGAACACCGGTCAGCGATATGATCGTCGTTCTTGTACAACGCTATCCGTCTATCATTGACTTATGTCACATCGAATCCCAAGCAGCTGGAAACTTTCCTCAGTGTCTCGACCAAGTCTTAGCATCAAAAAGAAGAAATTCAGAAAAAGGCGTAGTCCAGACTTGGCCTGATCAGATTACCTCTGCGCCACAGTCCGATATTTTGAGCTGAAGATAGAATTGTGGCTTGCATAAGCGGCAAACATGCCCACTATCGGAGATCATATTTGTGGAAATGACACCTCGGCCATAACCGAGACTTGCTGCACCCCTTAGGAGACAACTTGCTTGGCAAGAATCCATATCTTATCTAGAGATAACTTGCATACAAGAGACGAGGATGAGGATAAAGATGATAACCTTAGGGTATGCTCGTATTATTTAAAGTTTCAAGGAAGAGTTTGACGTTTGACCCCTCTGCGCGGTTAAATTTCATGACGGGGATCAATTCAGGGGTTAATACGAGGCCAAGCTCGGATGACGCGCTAAGCCTGTTCCTATCTCCAATAGTTTTAGCGTGCTGGAGCAGCGTATCAGCGACGTTCGCTTGAAACCACGTTCCCTCAATTCTCTGTCCGTTCTTCTGTCCGTGAACACTTCAAATCCTTCGGAGCCACCGCCGTCCGTTCAGAATCAACAATGACTCAGGATTCCGAACAAGTATTTTTGAAGGATTCCAACGTCTCCTTTTGATCGGCAGCTGGAAATGAACGTCACGGTCACATCGCGGGGTTCCTGCGCGTGCGTGCTGCAAAGTTGCAATCTCAGAGGCTGCAATGCTAACCGACGCGTCTGTGGATCTGCAAGCACCATGATCCTCATAAGCCTCATAAGGCGGCCCGACAGAACAGACCGTGTCCTGTCCGGATTTGGATTTTAACTCAGCTGAGACATTCTCCCGCCAGGGGTTGACCTCGGATCAGGAAGTTTGAGGGGCGGCTCCTTTCTCTTTTCCCTCTGGTGTTGCTTTTAGCGCTTTCTCCGTTGCTCTGTCCCGCCAGGGCGGCTCCAAGTATAACGCCTTAGTTCGGCTTGTTTCCCAATTCAGGTTTTCACTTCTGTCAATTATTAACAGGCGGCTTGCCATGTGGCAAGGCCAAGAGCTTTCAAGAGGACGCCTCGTGCAGGGAGTCACATGCACCAACGGCTAAGTCTGGAAATGGCTCGAA
Source organism: Hyaloscypha hepaticicola (assembly GCA_002865625.1). NCBI lineage: Eukaryota > Fungi > Ascomycota > Leotiomycetes > Helotiales > Hyaloscyphaceae > Hyaloscypha > Hyaloscypha hepaticicola. The sequence goes on from KZ613537.1 coordinate 27,681, forward strand.
GTGCTTTTGATCCCCATGCGGAGCTAGCCATGTTCAATATCCAGATCATGTCCTCCCTTCTTCCTTTCACCTCGTCGTCGCTGTTGAATTGTTGCCCCTCTACGCTCATTACCCTGTATCTCTTGAGATACGTCCTTTCCTTCAAGTTGCATCCCACCAGTACAACCCCAACCCTCACGACCATCCTTACCATACTTCGGACTTCGGACTCGAACGTGGTCTGATTGAAACGCGACCCGAGATCTATTCCGAGCGCAGTTCGCAGCCGCAAGACACAACCGGTTACGATTCACGAAGTTCCTCCGCAGCGAAACATCAAACGTAGGCCCAGGCGCCCGTATAGACGATTCGAAACAACCACCACAGATCCTGGTAGCAGGCACGAACATCGTCTGTGCACCCTTGGAAACACCCTCAGCTTGCGATATAACCAGACAGGGCCCAGATTCGCAATTAATCGTCTTTCCGTTCGTCTGTTCTATTGCATAAGGTTTTGTTTCGCTCGTTTGTCAACGCTGCGCTGGGCTGCCGACTGGCTCGAGGCCCAAATATATCGTCACTGCCGTGTCGGCATCGGCACATTTTAATTCATAATGGGGGCTATAAGTACAGGAGAGGTATTTGGGTGAGTTAGACCTTAGCGATTTCGAAAGATGCGTGCTGATTTTCGAAGGATTATTTTAGGATGTCTAGTTATTATTGGGTTTATAGCTGGAGGCATCAAGTTACATATGAATAAGCAACGGTCAGTAGTGTGTAACATGTGTATGGACCTTGCTGAAGGATTTCTAGGTTAAAAGAAAGGAAGGTTGCTGAGATGGAGGCTGCGATGAAATCTACAGATCGAGAAAAATTAGTTCGCCGGGCGAAAAAGCCTGGAGAGGGGGATTTGCTTGGTGTAAGAGCGCTTGAGCATGGTTATCCCGGTGGTGTTGCTCAGTCGCGACCGAGCTCTCCTACACCTTCATACAGATTGGCACCAAATGCGGCTTTAACAGACTGGAGCAAGACGCCAAAACCTGGATCTTCAGCGAGCAGTTTGGCCGGATACCCCTCAAGCCGAAATGGGAGCGTCTCTTCACTCCCAATGAGCATACAATCGAAGCACAAACCATCACCACTTCGAATAGATTCTTCGGATTCTACGCTAAGGAAAACTCATGACCCGGCGAGCGTGGGAGGAATTGGTGGAATGTATATGCCGCCATTACCCACACCACGGTACAACAGAAGTGTGACACCTTGCAGCGATTCAGAGAAACCAGAAGGATGGGTCAATCCACTCGACGTTCATTTCACGAGACCTTCCACTCCGCAATCACCCAGACCAACGTCATACCTACCTAAAATGACATTCCCGCAAGAGAATTCCAAGACTCCCTTTCTCGTACCAACTCCGAGTGGGTCAATTGCTCCCAAATCAGAAGAAGCCTCGATCGTCAGTACTGAAGTTACCGTTCCAGCCCCTGCTGCACCGGTTGTCGAGTCTCCAAAGAAGACGTCTCCAACTTTCTCTATATTTCCTCCGTCCAGGGCTGCACGACAATCAGGACGGTCTATTTTCCCAGCAACTGATGATAGACCACCTTCTCGAAAGAGTCTTAAGGAGAGCAATTTCGACTTCGGCATCCCGCCGGTACCGTTAGATAACCTCCCTCCTCAAATGGCCACCATCAATCCCAACCAGTTCCCTCAAGATATTCGGAAATGGAACCCCTCATCCCCAGTAATCCGAGACTCAATCGTCACCAAACAACGCGTCTCCGTCTATCGCCCCACCCACGCAATTGTAGAGCCTCAAGACGCAACAAAACATACCCGCCACAGCGTAGCAGCCTCAAGCATCTACAGCAACGGAGACGACTCCAACTCCCGCGCCCGATCAACCTCTCGTGACGGACGCGGACGAAATCGCAGCCTCTCCAACAAAAGAAGATCATCCTCACAATCCCTCTCCCGAACCCAAGACTCCCTCCGCCGCCACAGCAGAAAAATCTCCTCTGACACTCTCCGCACCGATAAACGCCGCTCTCGTCAAAGAGATCAGTTACACTTCGACCCCACGCAAGCCCCTGCTCTACGCACCCGTGCCGGCTCTATCCAAGGCAAAACAGTAGACTTCGACCACCCACGAGAATCCCCCTTCTCGAACGCAAACGCCATCCATTCGAACAGCTCAAGCATCTCATCAACCAGCAGCACCTCATCACGAAAAGGAAAAGCAAACGGGCAAGGTCGGGGCCAAGAGGATTCTATCCCCTCCGTGCCGACCTTGAATTTCGGAGTGAAGCCGGATTTCGACCCCTCAAGCTTCGCCCACCACAGCTTCATAGGCCGAAACCGCAGCGCGTCCGAAGCTTCCCAGGGCTCAATCGGAGATTTCTACGACGCGTATTATCGGCAATCCATCATGGCGCAACGACAGAGCGTCGCGCAGCAGACGAACGCTATTAATCTCCGTAGCTCGGGACTCCTGATGCCGGGGAGTGCGAATCTGGGTGTGGGAGCGGGGAAGCGACCGGCGCCGCCGCCGTTGAAGTTGGGGCCGGGGAGTATTGGGGGTGGGGGGTTGAGAGGGGAGACGATTATGGAGGTTGTGTCGCCGGCGCCGAGTCCGGGGACGGGGAGCCAGAGGTTTCCGAAGATGGCTTTTGTGGGGAATCAGTTGATTTAGCACGGGGATGGAATTGGGGGAAGGGGGGTTGATTTGTACATGATGTGACGTGATGGGATTTGATAGGGGGTTGGGGGAAGGAAATTGGATTGGTATCTACAGATGATGATGGGTCTATGAGATGGATAGATGAGTTCTGAGTAATATAATGTATTTCCCAAGTCCGGTTCCGGTTCCGCAAGTTGGCTTGAGCGATCACCTTTTTGGTACCGCTTTCCTGCTCATTCCTTCTTGTATAAGAAGAATGATATTGAGGCAGATCTTGCCGGGTTGTTACTGCTCGAGCTGGAGCCTAAAGATAGAATCCGCTCTTCAAAAGCAAAGTTGTGGGAGGCGTGAATATATCTGTTCTTGAAACTTCGACTAGGCAGTGGTAAGCTCACCATCTTTCTTGCTGATTTCACAAAGATTGACTCGGATTTGATCATGTTAAAGCTAGGAAGTTTAAGGATTAAAACTACTTCCTAGGACGGACTTTTCTTCTCGTCCGAGGTAAGGCAAGGAGTTGATTTTAGAGATGATTCTCCATGTTTTCACAATAGAGAAGAGAAGAAGACCTCGAAGTTAATTCTAATGTGGTCCCGGAAGTGGCATTAGCAGCTCGGATCGACAGAATTTGGATGAACTTATACTGCCCGGGGATCAGGGAGGGGAAGTGTGCTCTACGTCCCCCGTATGAGCTCAGGCAGGCGTTGAGGGGTGCCTGTCTAATGACTTCCGCCAGTTTGAGATGAATAGCAAGAGAATAGTTTGTTGAGTTAGTGATCTATGGAGAGGGGTTCAATTGGGCAACCTTTCATTATACACGGGCCCGTTTTTCAGTTTGGGATTGAGTCCTCGATCGCTCCTCGCAAAGAGCAATGTTGGAAGAAGTATCTTCAATTTCCCAAAAGAACTCCTTAGACCAGCAACCCTCAAACTAATAAACAGTGGCAATGATATGCTACAAGGAAGCCTTGCCAAGTTTTACGGTGCTTCTTGTGAGTGCTCTTTAAGTAGGCCAACTTGCCGGGTTTTGGTGAGCGACTCTTCCTTCGGTGCGTGGGCGACTTTCAAAAATTGTATGAGCGACCTCTTTTTTTCTTGGATAAATGATCTTTTGAAACCATAAAGTACGTTTGTGTGCAGTTTCTGAGGTCTTTCAAGGCCTCGAATCTGTCCGTACAGGCGATAGTCCTTGTTATTACAGGGGGCGCCACCAGTGGCGTGGAAGGCCCTGGAAGGCCCTGGAATGGAAGGTCCTAGAAGGCCCTGGAAGCCCTGATTTGTCAGCATTAGTAAGCGGTGGAACGCCCTGGAATGCCCTGGAAGGGCCGTTGCCACAGAGGCTTACAGGGCCCGAAGGTCTATAAATACAGGCGTACCTGACCACTGTAGAATAGAAATCAAGTCGTTTTTAACTTAGCAATTCTAGTAACAACAGTCCTCAGTGAGAGATGTGATCACGTGACATAAGAGGACGCCGCCCTGTTTTGAAAGCCACCCAGTGCTTTGAAACATATATAACCCGACCTAAAAATGGACTTGTACATCATTCTTTAAATATGTCGTACTGGTTGTTTTGTTACGGGATGCAATTATGTATTTGCGTGGGCCAGCTGCGTGCGATACACAAAAGTGGCCATTTCAATATTATATATCAAAGCAACGACATTATGAAATCAATCGCGACTAACATAAAATCAATTGGGATTATGAAATTGGCCGCTTCTCATTAATTCATTTTCTTGATCTGCATCATTATTGATGCACGCTCTTTACCATGGAAAGTCGGCCACCAAAAGTCGGCCACTTTAATAATTAATTGCAACGCAACGCTTTAATAAAATTATATGTGACTTCCTAGAATACTATATTTCTGTATTCATTGTGTTTTAGCTTATTAGGATTGCGATTTTTATAGCAAGCCAGAATTGATAGGATGCAAACCGAAAGTCGGCCACCAAAAGTCGGCCACCAAAACTCAGAACAACGGAAAGCGATTAGATTTATTTAATATTTATATGAATTAAAGAGCGATAGCTCCTGATTCTGCAAATGCGAAATGCGACCGTAATAATTGTGTTAGTCGAGAATGCGCTGAGTTGAAAGTTGACCTTGCGCGCGCGAATTTGGGTGGCCGACTTTGTAATTTTGTATGGGCGACCAGAAAAATTTTCTTATTACCGTTTTTGCCATTTTATGGGCTTCGTTTTGATGCCATATTGAAGGGAATTAATTGTGGTTGAGTATCTTTTTGTGACTACGATTAGTGGGCAACCCCGAATTTGTATGGCCGACTTTTCTTGGTTGTATGAGCGACTTTTTATTTTGGGTGAGCGACCTTAGATATTCTTTTATAGATTGAACTCTTGCTTGAAATGGGACAGTTTTAATTAATAACTATACCGCTTCAAATGTGGTGGTCGTATTCTATTTCTATTGTTGCATCTTTGAAGCGACCTTTGGTGAGCGGCTTTTCTTGATTTGTCTGAGCGACTTTTTATTTTTGGTGAGCGACCTTGATAATGCTTATATGAAAAGATTCCCTAGGGTATGTGGAACATTTCAAACAAAGAACTGACATTTAAAACGTTGGGGGTTGTGTGATCCTGCAGACTTTGTTTACATAGAAATACAGGTGAGCGACTTCGCAATTTTGTATGGCCGACCTGAATAATCTTCTTATCACTGCTTTTGCGATTTTATGAGCTTCATTTTGATGCCATAGTCAATGGGTTTAATCGTGGTTGAGCTGCTTATTTGGGCGACGGTCGGTGGGCGACCCCGAATTTGTATGGGCGACTTATTTCACTTGGTGAGCGACCTGATTAATTTTTATATTTTTGTTCTTGGTATATCCTAAGGTTCATTCTCAGAAAGTTTGGACGTTTTAAATGGGGTTGACGCCCTTGTTTTGGCGATCTTCGTTGCGGCTACGACCCTTTGTATGGTCGACTCTTCTTGGTTATATGAGTGACTTCTAAAATTATATGGGCGACCTTATGGATATCTTCCTGAAATGGTTCTTCAAATCATACTTAATAGTGTTAAGCCATTTACATAAGCATTCCGGCAGGCTGGAGCTCTTTTACGTTGGCAGATCGATCGGCCGCCTCGTTTTCTATGGGCGACTTATTTCACTTGGTGAGCGACTTTGCAAATTTGTATGAGCGACAATAACAATTTTCTTATCACCGTTTTTGCCATTTTATAAGCTTCTTCTTATGCTATCTATAATTAATTTCGAAGGAGGTTGAGGTCTTTATTTCCCCGTCGTTGGTGGGCGGTCCCGAATTTGTATGAGCGACCCTTTTCACTTGGTGAGCGACTTTCAAAATTTCTATGAGCGGCCTTGTTGAATCATGTCTGAAAAGTTTTCCTGAGGTGTATTATATCCTTTTAGGACATGTACGCAAGGTTTTGAGAAGCCAGATCTATTTTTTGTGGATGAAAGTCGAGAGGGGACCTCGATTTGTATGGGCGACGTTTTTCACTTGGTGGGCGACTTTCCAATTTTGTATGAGCGACCGGAAAAATTCTTTAATTTATATACTTTGTACACTCTGAGCTTCCTTTTAGTGTTAAGTTCGAATGGTTTGAAGAAGGTTGAGACTCTTGTGTGGCAGGACTTTACTTCGCTACTCGATTTGTATGAGCGACCAGAGAACTTCTCTTATAAATGGATTTATTAAGAGTTGAATTGCATCGCTGTTGATTTGCGTGAGTTTTAATTGTGGTTGAGATCGATCCCCATGAGGGAGAAGTTCTCCTGGCGGGCACTTTTAGTGAGCGACTTTTTATTTTGTGTGAGCGACCAGAGAACTTTTCTTATGAATGAATTTATAATAATTTGAATTGCTTCAATATTGATTTGCGTGAGTTTTAATTGTGTTTGAGATTGATTCCCATGAGTGAGAAGTTCTCTTAGCGGGCACTTTTGGTGAGCGACTTTGCATTTGTATGAGCGGACTTTTTTCAATTGTATGATTGACATTTATTTTGTACGAGCGACCTCAAATGTGCCTTTATCAATTGGTAATTGACCCTCAATGGAATGTTTTTGCCTTACATATATGTAGCTTTAAATGTGGTGGGCGCTTTTATACCGGTTACACTTTTCGCTTCCGGCTCTTGGTGAGCGAATTTTCTCTGTTGTGTGAGCGACTTTTTATTTTGAATGAGCGACCTTAATAAATCTTATATAAATAGATTCCTTAGGCCATAGAAAATATTTTCATTATACTTACAATAATATTTCAAGCGTTGGAGCATTAATAATGTAGCATTATTGTTTGCATAGATAGCCTTTGGTGAGCGACTGTCCCCTGATTGTATGGACGACTTTTCAATTTGTGTGAGCGACGTAGCTAAATTGTATGCAAAAAGATTCGATAGATGATAATCAACATTTTCATTCTATGTATGACATGGTTTTGGGCGCTGGCGCTTTGCAATGTGACTCAGTTGGTTGCACGGAGAGCCTTTGGTGAGCGGATTCTTTCACTTTGTATGAGCGATTTTTTATTTTTGGTGAGCGACCTGAAAAGTATTTAAATGAAAAATGTTCTTATCGTATAGCGACTATTTTTCTTTTCTTTGGAAGCCTTCAAAATGTGTTGGTGTTGATTTATGTAGTCGAGAAGTCTGGACATGCGAACGTTTTGGCGGAGCGACTTCCCGTTTGGTGAGCGGATTTTTTCCTACTGTATGAGCGACTTTTTATATTTGGTGAGCGACCTTATAATTTCTCTTATGAATCAGTTCTCTCCAATCTATCCGTCAATTTATCTTATTTATAGTCGACAATTTTTCCTGGTTGGGCGGAAAAGCGGGAAGAAGTCTTTCGTAGTCGATCTTCATCCAGGCCGGTCGGTCCTCACTATCCAAAAACCTCGAAACAGTTTGAGAAGCAGTTTCCAGGCCATTAAGAATTCTATTTCTCCTACTTCTTATATCTCCTTAGAATACGAGACAACTCAGTGCAGCGAAGAGCAAGCTTGTGGAGTCTGTATCAACGCCGCCATTTTTGTAGAGTCATCATCTGCTGAGTTTCCGCTTCGAAGTTCGCCAAAAACGTGTATGGGTATCCATCCATCAATCAATGCTCCTCTTACGCTTCTTTGTGGATGTTGATCAAGAAAAAGAATAGATTGTGTTGCAATTTCCAACGCCGAAAGGTGAGATGTGATTCGTAAAACAAAGCTACCCCTACACGAAGTGCTCAAAAAGTGTCGATGGCTTTGAATTTAAGACTCAAAAACCTAATGCATAAGTTAAAACGGCGTTGGGGAATTCAGCTCACTTTCGTTGTCTGACCGAAGAAGAAAAGACTCATGGGAGCAAACAAGATGAAATGAAGGACCAATCTCCGGCGGACAGCCTCCATGAGAGCGTTGTTTTTTTTTCAAAACCCTCTTCATTCCATGAAGAAAAAGCAGCCCATAATGTAATTGGCAGTCTCATTGATCCCAGCGAAGGTGTGGCTGCCAAGACGGCACCCTTTTACATCGACAATCAGCAGGGCATTGGAGCACTTCTCGATGTAGCTCGTTCTCTGCCTTAATTCAAAACCAAAAGGAACACGTCATGATTCTAGGAGCTCAGCAAAAGGCCTGAAAACTAAAGACCTCGAATATGTAAAAATCAAGGGATGCTTCTCCTTCCAAACCTGGTATCTGCCTGCATTTGTTGAGGTTTACTTAAACTTTGTTCATCTCTTGATCCCAGTTATTTGTGCACAGGACTTTCTCGAAAGATATAAAAAGCATGCTGTGCAATAATTCAACCTTTTGTTATTTATGTTCCATTCCTACCTTCATATCAATGATAGGGGTCCTCCAGAAAGCTGGGTACACAATGAAACAACGCGAAGAATTCATCATCAATCGAGTAAAGATTCTTTTGATCTGAGTTTCAAGAGTGATAAGTTAATCTCATTTGTTCCTCACTACGACTCAGTTTCTGGTTCCAGAATCCGGAGGATCTGTAGCGACTTGGTATTGGCCCGGAATAGCAATTACCATTGCACAGAATATTAGTCTTCATTGATCTGGATTTGAAAGGGAAAAGAAAAAGGGTGGTCGATGAGTGGCTGCAAATTCCGCGAGCGGGATCTTGAAAAGATAAAGGCGGATTGAACGGTGATTTGTTAAACCCCACAAAAGTACTGTTAGTTGTGCCGTGTTTGTGTACGACTTGCCTGGCCGCGAGATTGAAGGAGAATGTAAGAGACAGCAGGGGCGACATACTTGGAATTCGGCCTCTTGTTCGGAAGGCATTGGAAGATATTTATCGTTCTTCTTCAATGGTCAGGACGCTTTCGAGGTAGCACTTGATCTTGAGAGCATTGGAGGACGAATTAGGGAAAAACTGCTCCAATGAAGACTCTAGACTAGCCAAGACATTGGTCCCGCTAGATGGCATGAGCTTTCCAGAAGTTGATGCGAGTTCGAAAAACTTCAGTTCTGGATACAGCCTGAGTTTATCAATGCTCCTTATGCGGGAAAGTTTATTCAATACGTGAATTGGTGTGACAATCGGTTAGTGTCTCAAAGCACATGTTTTCTATTGAACCTGATGAGGTGCAGAAAATCTGTTGGCAATGAGATTGGAGTTGGATGCAACGCAGAGCTTCTTTTGTTTCAAACCATGGAACGAGTTCTCGCACTTTTTAGATTCATGCATTGGCATATCAAGAATCCAAACTCAAAGTATCTAGAGGAGTGCAGATGCCAAGCCCGCTACTGAGCTGAACTGTCGGCTTTCCCAAAATCAACTTCGCTATCAGTACCACAATCCCACAGAAGAATCTCGCCAGTCCCGAATGTTATCTCCTCTCACTCGTCCTGATTCAGCAACAGTACCGAGGCCAATGCTCCCCAGAACCATTCCCCTTCGCCTCTTCCCCATCAACAAGCGATTTCGATATGTGAGCATCTCAGCCAGGAACATGTTCATCCAATTGCTCAGTTGTCAACCTTAACACCTTTTCATTCCCTTCAGGTTCAGTCATCATCCAAAACCAAATGCAAGCCCGTCCCGAATCCAAAATTTGTCCGGATTTTACAACATTTCACCTGTGCTGTCCCTCGCTGTCGTTCCCGGCGCTTCACGTACCTCCTAAAGAGATTCACTCGGTTGTTGAAAGCGAGACGTCGAGTTCGAGGCTGCGTCTTCGCCAAGATTTATGATTACCAGAGCAATCCTCAGCATGATTAGCAAGAGCGCCGAAAGTCAGAGCTGGAAACTTATCTTTTCATTCAAGAAACACCAGACGAAAATTTGTCAATCGGTCTCAAAATCACGTCACAAAGTCACGATCTATTCCCACGTCAGTCAGCACAAAATAAGGGGCCTTACTTACCATCTGAAACCAATATGACCAAAACGGTGTTCATTGGATGAGAGTGGAGAGTGGCCATGCCACAAGAAAACTATCTACCTATCTACTTGCGACGTTTCGTCCGGTAGTCCATGCCGAGCTCATGGCGGAGCTGCTCGACGATGATGATCCGGTCGAACTCCGGAGGGAAGTGGGCAGCGAATGCTGCGAGGAAAGCATCCCACTCCCCTCCACCAGCATCCCAGCGGGTGGCGTGGAGGAATGCCACGGCCAGACCCGGGCCAGACCCGGGCCAGACCCGGGCCAGACCGCGGAACGTCGACTGTGATTCTTGTCAGAAACTTTGGAAGAAAGAGAGCACCTAGGGTAACTTACTGGGGGCGGGGGCAGCAGGGGATGGTGCGGGGGCGTTGAGGGCTTTGAAGTAATCAGATAAAAGCTTGCAGCTTGAGCAGACAATACTTACCAGGAGCGGCCCGGGGAGGAGGAGCAGAAGAGGAGGAGGGAACAACAACTGGGTGAAAGGAGTTTTTAGTCCATATAGCTTCAGGTAAAAGCAGAGATCATTCGGGGAAGGTTTCAAAGTGGGCAACAGCACCGAAAGTAGACCCAACACAGCGATTAGGACCGACTTCGGGCCCCTTAGAATTCTGACCGAGCATTCAGAAACAAATCAAAATAAGAAATCGAACTTACGGCCACCAACAGCAGCAGCAGCAACAACACCAGCAGCAACAGCCCCTCGGGCGGGTGTTGGGGAGGGCGTGGCGCTAGATAGGGGTAAGCCACGTGATATTGCACAGGGACAATGCTGAAGTTATGCCACATACTAGAACGGCTCGATGGCCGAGACGAGAGCAGGGTCCATATCACGTTGGACGTCAGCCGAGAGCTGGTTGTAGCCAGGGAGATTCCTCATGGCGGCACGGGCGTTCTTCTTGGCCGTAGCCAATTTCTTCGAGCTTTTCATCTCAAGTCAGCTTGCTCTGCTAACATCAGATAGCATTGGAATCTTACTTGTCGTATCTGACAATATGTTAGCCTTTTGCCACAAAAGGTTGGGTATAGTGAACTTACTTTGCCTTCTCGGCATCTGACATTCTGCATTTCAAGTGATGTTAGCAATTTGACTCTTGAAGCTTGTCCCTTCGATCTCAGCACTCGATCTGCGGATTGCTTACCCATCCCTATTCAAAGGTCAGCTTCTTTGTCTTTTGAAGATCAAATCTTGGGACGTTACTTACTTGCGAGACATGTTGGTGGTCTTGTCGAATCTTTTGTCAGCCTGCAATCATCCAAATCTCGTCCTCCACCTCAACAAGGGGAAAAACAAAGGGAAGACATACGACGAATGAGAGTATTGGGAGACGAGAGAGAGATTGGTTTGAAGTAGTCTGTTTCCGTCTGATCAGCGCTGCAACTGTGTGGTTGAGACGAAATTTCACCCACAAATTCTCTTGTCTGTTGCTAAAGAGGGAAGGAATTTTTTGAATTCGGATTTGTGGGATATATTTCAATACCGTTGCCTAACGGTGCTAATTTCCATGCGGCAAAAGGGGATCTGCTTTTCAAGATTCACACGTTTTCACCCCGAGACATTGTCTGCGGTATTAATAATAATAATCAACCACTTCAGCACAGAGTCTATCAAGTTCTTATTGTATTATGATCCATAATTAAGCCCTTGAATCAATATTATTAAAGAAACAAACAATATCAAGCCATATGTCGCTTTGAGCAGCTTAATCGTCAGTGATTAGAGGCAAAGTTGAGAAATTTTGTAGCGCGTCGCTCGGAATTCGCAACTGCAACACTTCAAAATTCTAGCCGATTGACGCCTCCTGAACATCAAAAATTCTTATGAAGTTCACCTTTATGCATTGAAATGGGTATATATCAAGGAGGGATTTGTGTTCATAGTGTGGTGCGATGGTAGATTTGAAGTGTAGAGGGTGCAGCTTCGAAACCGGTAGCGAAAGCTGAAAGGATGACATGCATCTCGCCTTCAATAAAAATTCTTTCGTGCAAGAATGAAAATTCAAGAGATAAAGAAAGAATTACAATCTTCTCTCAGACCTGGGTTGCTCTTGCATGATGAAAATTCATTCAGGGGTTCCTTGACACATGTGGGTGGTAGATAGACGACGCTTGATAATCACACAGGAACATGACCTGGGAGCTTTGCCAAGACAATTGAAACTTGACATATGTGCTGACATAGTTTAGAATTAGCTCGGGAGCTGACTCTTAGTTTCTGATATAGAAGAAAACTTTGGTGGTAATGCAAGATCTTGAGAAGAAGGCTATCATCAGGTGAAATGACACTGGAGTAAGATACTACCATACATAATAGGTGCATTCATGATATCTCTCATACTGGGCAATTGATAGAGAATATTTGGACAATGAGCCCAAGGATGTGGTAACCATCTGTCTAGAAGATAAAATTGCTGTCAGATTCCAACCCCTTTTGTTGACTTCGGCAAGTACCTACGATAAAGGGGCTGGAGCACACACGTGACTTCGCGATCACCTCGACAACCTGACGACGCGTGCCACTTGCGCCTTTAATTTCCCATCACAAATTGAACGGACCTCCTTCACATCACTTACATTCCATCCAAAGTCTGCCATAGAACCACCTAATAGATTAATTTGACGATGGCTCAAGAAACTTACCAGATAATACACAACAATCTCTTCTGCCTTTCCGCATCCGCAGGATTTACGGCGTGGGGCTACACCTTCGATCCCAACCTGAAATACACTGTCGAAAGACCGATTGGCTTCTGGAAAGCTCAATTGGCGTTCAGGGGCTTCTCGCCAAGAGGAAATGATGTGAATGCTTTAAAGAAGAGGCTAAAGGCTACCAAGATGAACATTATGGATGCCGGGGTGGAACGAGCATTTCATCTGCTGTTAGCAGAACAGAAAACTGCTGAAGCATCGATCAAGAACAGAAAGCGCAAGGCAGATGGTGAGGACGAGAGCGTTCGTCCGGAGAATGCAAAACGCATTTTGACCCAAAAGGAGCTGGTGAAGAGCGCAGAGCAACGCATCTACGATCGTTATACGGCGCAGGCTCAATTGTCTAAACGGACGCAGAAAGTTATCAATGATCGATATATGGAGATATCTGGCAGGGGAGATGGCGGTGAGGGGAGCTCAAAATCCGCACCTACGACGGGAGTGAAACATGCAACCATCGAAACCCAAACAAAACCGAGAAAGGAACGAGTAATCGACAAAAGATTGGTAAAGAAGAACCCGGAGAAGTTCTTACGTGATGCATTCTTCGATAAATATAGGAAGGATGCAGGATGGGGGCCTGTAGAGTTGGAGCGCCTGGATTCGTCGGAGAGATGCCAACTGCACCAGGCGGCGGAGAGCTTGAGGCTATATCATGAGACTACGGTAACAAGCATCATGGTTATAGGGTCGGGAAAGAACATGCAGGGACAACAGAGATTGAAGGAGTTGAACAGAGCGGCTGGGTGGCCACCACTGCCATATCAACCGGACTTCGACAATGAAGAAGAAGAGGAGGAAAGTGAAGATTTCAGTGAAGAACCTAGCGAGGGGGTGGATGGAAATGTAAACAGTGATGCGGATAACGAGTCGAGCGAAAACCCAGAGGAAGAGGAGGACGAGCAGGAATGGGATATTACCGGGAGTTGGGAGATCAAATGTCCTCGCATGGCTGGTTGCTTCGGGCAGGATGCACCTTACACACTCGAGATATTTTCCAGCCAGCACCGAGGTGGCCGACAGATATATGGCCGTTTCGATTTTGGGGAGTCCGCATACAAAGGTGTATTCCGAATTTCCTCCATCGAGCAAGAGGTTATTATGCCAATGCCATACAACGAAAACGATGATGAAGAATTCTTCCTTCCGAACGACATTCCATCAGAGGAAAATCCTACCATATGTTATCGCTGGAGGGGGAGAGAAGGTGGAGAAAACGTCATTGAATTAGGCTCGGAGAATGACTTGTATCAAATGACTTTCTCCGACGGTGGGAGGAGGGTCACAGGCATTTGGGGCTGTGACGGGGATCCGGGCATGGTCCAATTCCGTGGTGTCAAGGTCGGTGATCATGGTATTTATGATGACATGAATATCAAGTACGAGTGGGGTAATCTGGACGAGGATGCCTACAACAGGGAAAATCGGGATAGGTGGAAGAGACGGTGTTGAATATGGGAGTCGGATACAGGGGAGGTAAGTTTTGTTTGTCTTGATATTATCCAAATATTAATACGTTGTAAAACGACCCAAGAATACATTGAGATCTATTTCCGTTTTCAATTAAATCCACTTCAACATCCAAAGACTGATAGTGACTTAAAAATGGAGGAGAGCTTACCAACCCCGTCAACCAACCACCCCGCCTCCCTCCTTTTTTTCCCCTTCAACCTTTATTGCTCCAGAAATCACCATATCCAACCCGACCTAGTCAAATGATTTGCCATTCAACCATCTGTGGAGCATGTCCAGCGCTACTTCCGGTTGGTCTTGAGGAACCTATCAAGCATTCCATTAGCAATATTCCATTGCCTCGCATTCCTTTGGACCAACATACCATATGTCCCGACCCATCAATCGTAACAAAAGCAAATCTCGTCTTCTTGTCATCTCCATCCACCATCTTAACATTAACCTCCTTAAACATACCCACCTTCACCTCCTTCTCATCCTTCACACTCTTCCAAGGCTTCAAATCCAACGATGTAAACGCAGCTTGGCCTTTCCAAGCCAAATTTGCCGTCCACCGCTTCGCACCAGCTGTGTTGCATGCCAAATCTAGATTGCCTTGGTAGATCAGGATATCAATTTGGCTGGCTAGTAGATACTGTATTTGAGGTATCAGACTGATTCCCAAATCATTGGTGAGGAAGAATGCAGCCTCTACCGCTTCGGAACCGGCGATAAATTCCTTGACTTCCTTGGGGATGCTAAGTGCAGCGAACGAGCTCGACAGGTTGAGATAGTCCTGAAGGAGTTTTGTATTGGCGTAACAGAATTGGTCTATATCACACGGAGCGGTGACTAGATGACATTCAGATGGGAATTGGGTGTTTCAGAGGTTGAGTAGACTTACTGTCAAATCGATTGCGACCCCCTTTGCCAGACTCTCCGTCATAATAATTGATCACTCCATCCCCGCAGAACTTGAGTGCAGCTGCGCAGATGACAGGATCTGGATGGTTATAACAAACTTCTGACAGCTCGAGACATCGAGGGAGGTTCGTAGCCATAATGTCACACCGAGTTTCGTTGAATACTGGCTTATCGACACCGGGATTGGTGGTGCAGAGCGTTTCCCAGTATCCATAGGTAGTGGCCGATGGCACAACATACCCGTTGCCAATTGCCACTGACTTCAGTGGTACTTTGGGTCTATTCGGGAAAAGAGCATTCTGGCTGACGATCTGAGCCCCAAGTGCAGGAAGGTAATGTCCCTATGATACTGTGTCAATAAGTATTCAGTGTAAAGATTATGGAACATACCGCATAACTTTCTCCCGTGATAACAAGTGGACCCTCCAAATGCTCTGGGAAAACTTGGCTGACGAACAATTGCAAAAAGAGATGCATATCAGCTGCAGCAGCGAAGGAATCACCAGGTAACGGCTCTCCCTCATCCACATATGAGAACCCAACACCAGCAGGCTGATCAACAAAAATCAATGCTGTTTCTTTGTTCCAGCCATAAGGATTATAAACGGTGCCATTTCCATAATCGTTGATCAGACATGGACCCAATTCTTGAAGCATTCCAAGCATACTTGAGCCGCCAGGACCACCTGTAAGCCAGAGCGCAAGTGGTTCTGATTCGGAGTCCTTAGTTGCAGCCTCGCTCTTGAAATACCAGAAGAAGAAATGTTTGTGGCTGATATCGAGCCAGCCGGTATACTGATCTACAGGCGTGTCGCAAAGGGTGGCATTTTGACGTTTAATGCGGATCGAGTGATCGGGAGATACATGGCTTTGGAAGACAGTAAATTCGGAGTTAGATCCAGCGCCTTGCAATGGGATCTGTGAGGATGTGACTGCAATTGCTAACCTCGCAAAGGATTGGAGCCATAGGATGGACTTCATTGTATGAAAACTAGCTGAAAATGCTGGATTGAAAGAACTATCTTATATATTCAAGAGGCGAAGTTGATGATCATCAAAGTTGTGAGGAGGTTGGGTACTCCGAGATACAGGTAGCGAACTCCGCTTACACGAGATCCCGAGCACGTGCACCACCCGAAGAAATGCACCAGCGCCCCACCAAATTTATTCCCCACTATCCACAACTTCAAAAATTAATTATTAAATAACCACAAAACCGATTAACTTGAAATTAAAAATGAAGATATATTAATAATTAAGGAATTAGATTATAAATCAATTTGTACCCTGCTCAAAAATCACCCGTGGTTTTACTGTATGACCGCGACTAGTCGATTTTACTGGGATTACAACCACCCCTTCCGTTTTCTCAATATCCACAAAACGCACCTGTTTCCTATACTTATTTAAAGCTATTTTCGGTTTCGTAAGAGTCTTATTTCGAACTGGGAACGATTTTAACACTTCGGATTTCGGTACTTCCTTCTTTTTTCGGACCTGTTTTTGGGCCTTCTCCTCGATTCTTACTTCGTCGATATTATCCGTCCTTACTACCGCTTACAGTGCCTTGTCTGCCTTCTCAGTATCGATCCTAGCCTTTTTTTCAATTCGTACAGTCTTATTAGTATCGATTCGAGCTCGTTCTGACTTCTCAAAGACCTCCTTTTCAGCGAATCGGGTCTGTATAAGTCATATATTAACTACCGAGAAGTATATTAGCTCCGTATACTCCCCCCCAAGTATATTAAACTTCTTCCCATGAATTCTACTCTTTTTCTCCTCCTTCAAAGTCCCAATTAACCCTTCCTTTACAAATCGATCAAGTTCGGCTTATATAGATAACTTAATATTCGCTTTAAAGAACTTCTCAAGCTTTAACTTTATCGGATTTTTATAATAATTATTCTAAAAGTATCGAATTAATTTTATTAACTTCGGGGTCTTCATATTCTCAACTATTTATTCGGAATCGAGAACTGGTAAAGGTATAACTGGGCGAGTAATAATTAAAAGAACAAGTTCAGATTTTAATAGCTATATATCAGATTTCTCAAATACCCTTAAGATATTCTCTTCCGTAAAGCTCTTATTCCAGGCTACCCGAAAGAACTTCAGAAAGTATCTCTTCTTCATTAACATAATCCCAAGACTATTAGTTTACTATTCGTTCAGTTCTTGGGAATATACAAACTCTAAAAGTCCAAATAGTATAATATCAAGAGGTTAAAGTCAGTAAATAGAATAGAGAGAAAGAATAATAAGAATAATATATAATTCCCAATATTTATTAATAAATACTATATTAATATAACTTGAATATTCATTAATAAGTAAAAGACACTTTTCACAAGGAGAAGAAGATCGGGTTAAAGGATCGAAGACTTGAATTAACTATTGAAGGCTGTACTTATTATTACTCTACCTATTACTTGAAGTATCGAAAAAGAAGTCATTATTATCTTGTAAATCCCCGATCCAAGTATACTATAAATTATAATTCTCACCCTTATACAAAAGAACTACAGGAACCTTTATACTAACCGCAGAGATACAGGTATTATAGGTAATAAATTCTCGTAATCCGTTTTGATAAGCTTGTTATACCCTTTCTGTCTTCCATATATCCCTGTCCATAATTCTTTTTATACTCTGTATTATACCAATCAAGAATCTATTTTCATTCCAGTTATATATATTATAGACTATAATATTATTCTCGTTAATAGCTTATTATAACTAGAGAAGAATAAGTATTAGTAATTATTTCTCGTAAAGTATAATAAAGTAATACGAAAAAGTACTCAATCAAGTTATAAAACAGTTTATATATAGGACCGAATTCGCTCTTAATATATAGATTCTTAATATTATATAAATATAAACTTTTAAATTCACTTGAATACCGTTTATAGAAATCCGAGATCCAGTTCTTTTCCACTTTATATCCAATTATCTTCTCGGTAAAGTTCTTAACTATTTTACTAATTAGAGGAATATCCCGATTAATAAGACAATTAATTTACTTAATTAGGATATATTCCTGGATATCATTGAGATTCTGGTTGATTTCAGACTGAAATTCAGTCCTTGAACGAGTCAAGCCTTTGGTATATTATAATAGTATAATATATATAAGCTTGTACTTGCGAGCTATTTCACAATAATTCGGGTCTTCTGATAATTCGATTTCGGCTAACGCGGCCTTTATATCTTCTTCGTTAACCATTTTGTGGTTATTTAAAGACAGTGAGTTATGCGATTTAGTGGTGGTGCATTTAACCGGGTGGTGCACGTGCTCGGGACCTCGTGTACCCCGCTGTCTGAAACAGGAAGGTGGGGTGACAGGTACTCCACTGTAAGCACAGTTATCATCGCCTTACCATTGTCCATTTTATTTCCATAAAGCGCGTTTAGAGCGATCAAACTCAATAATTCTTGTCAGTCCATGGCGATTTGTGTCCTTCAGTGCTACAATCATATCACGTGCCCCCACACGAAAATTATACCTAGGTAAGTATCAGGGGAGGGGTCGAATTGGAGATCTGCAACGAGCTTCTAGGATAATTTACAGTTTTCCAGCTGATATTTGGTTCGGAACTCATCCTCTTCATACTTTTGACAGAACGAGAGTTTCTTTTGTTGTCATCTTCACATTTGTTGTCACTACCATGCCACTGTCAATAAATCACAAAGAACTTTATCAACAAAACTATTTCAAACCCCATAGTGTGACACTCACAGCTCTTCTTCCAGTCACGCCGCCGCCTCGCTATGTCTCGTAATTACGCTCCAAGATAAGTCTTGGCCAGTCGAACTCCAGTGAGACTCGGGTAGCTAAAGCTATAACATTGTGCCGGGCGCAAGAGCAGGACTCTCTCTTTTATGTTGAACTCGAAGCTTCAATCCAAGACTTGTTGAAACTAGGAAGAAGATAAGGAAAACAGTGAATGAAGTAGTCAAATCTGAAACGGCAGCTGCAACCGGAATAGGTAGAGTAGCCCAACACTCGCTGGTGGCATCTGAAAATGGGAGGTGATTGTCAATTTGAACTGAATTTGCTTAAAGTTTGACTAACGAGGGTATCTTTGTAGAAAAACAAACGGCTCTTCCCAGATGAGGATTATCAAGGACCCCATCCCATCCTTACCTATCCCATTCCCAATATAGACTCTGAATACCATGACTCCGACTCCGCAGTTAGAATCATGCTCACCCTCTAAACAACCCAATAAACATCAATTTTCACCTCCTCGATGGTATTTGCCCAGCCCCCAAATCTTGCTTTCGCCCAAACCGTCACCACATCTCCAATCTTCAAATTCCGTACATACTCTCCATTCCCAGTTTCTCTACCCCGGCCTTGCTTATCTAGCTCTATCGCATCAACCGAGTCAGGATCCATGATATCATCAGCACAGGACCAAGTGATAACGTGATCGGTCGTGTCTCGTGTTGCTGTTCGGTTTCTTTGCAAGCAATCCATACCCGGTTCTAACTCGTGACGGAAGCTCAGCATTGTTTTCGGCGGCACATCTGGATCTTCAGAGGGAACTGTTCTTATGTATGTTTCTGGCTTGATGGTGCGGGTTGTGCAGAAAATCATTTCTGATTTCGTCCTCGTGGATTGCGGATCTGGAATGTTGAAGTAGGGTAATGGCGTAGCTCCAAAGTGTGCATATATTCCTTCAGGCTTCTCTTCAACATCTCTGCGAGTGAGCCCTCGATCCTGGCCAGATGATGCCATAAGCGGTAGTTGGTTGTCCCGTGTAGCAGATAATGTTTCCAGGCCAACATCAAACCATGTATAAGACCCTTTGTATGTGCCCCTACAACCACGAGGTCCTCCCCATCCTTGATCATGGCTCTTGATTGTGAAGACTATTTTCCGACAGGGAAATTCGCCTCGAGGCTTCGCGTCTCTGGTCCAGGAATCGATCACTTCTTGAGTGACATTATTGGGGAAGTCACCAGGTTCGGGCCATGGCTCACAGGGCATAGCGGGGTATTTGTCTGCCTCTGTCATCGGTGATAAGGTTGTCGGATTATCTTTCGTGGGCATGTAACCAAGGGGATAGGATCTCAACTATCCATTATTAGCTTGAAGAAATTTTTTCTGGAAACTGCCAGCTTACCAGGAGCATGTTTTCAAACTCTCCTCCAGCGCGTACGGTGATCTGCCCTCTTGTTCTGCATGTTGTTGACTTGATCCAGTATTCAGCAAAGTCAATTATGGTGTCGACTATTTCCAATGGTAGCGCGCCCCTCTCAATCAAACTCTGTTTAACTTCGAGGATATCCTGGACGGATGGTGTATATCGATCTGATGTCCCGACCATGTTTCCAAATAGTGCTGTTGAGAATGTGCTGAAAAGGTTCCAAACGGACATGAAGTTGAGGAATCGTGTTTCTTACTGGCAGATCTTTCTCAAGCGTCTGATGACAAGTTTTTGCTTTGGAAGGTGGTCGAAAAGTTATGGTATGCAAAGATTGTATCAGTACTTATGGTGGAATGATGCCTGTCCGTGAATGAGGTTGATGGTGGCAAATGACGTTGCTGGTAGCTCGGTACGAGGCTGGGCCAAGGCTAGCCAATGCAAGGCTGACGAAGGCTTCCACGCCGTTGATTCGCTCCTTCGATTCACACATCTTTTCACTACTCATAACTCCACAATTATCATAATATCATAGCATAAAATTCTCGGTATCATTTTTGCCTCAAAGTGGCACAAAAAATACTTTTTTTCGTGGGTTCAATAGTGTTGAAGCTACAAATGTGATAACGAGCATAAAAAAGAATCTGGTGTCTGAGCAATGCTCAGGGACATGAATTCATAGACTTTACTCTCTGACGGGGAGTCGAACCCCGATCTCCCGCGCTTTGTCATCTAATGACAAGCGGAAATCATGACCGTTAGACCATCAAAGATGTTTTTTTTGTGTTTGCTCTTCCTAAACAAACCTTATGTACAGAATTTTATCAGTCCCACGGCAATTTCTTTGCCCCTGCTAGCTCGGTTCCCGGCAACGCTCCGGCCACGCTCCGGCCTCCGTAACTTCTCAAGCCCTCATTGCCAAGTACACCTGCAACCCACCTTCAACGCACTGCACCACCGCGAGCACGATGGTCACTATCGTCAACACCAGAACCCAAAGCGCAACCCAGAAGGTGTACCACTGAGGTCCATTCCGCCTGTCGTACCAGAATTGAGACAACGTGTTGGGCCGAGCTTCGTCATATACCTCCTTCAAAATTACGAGTCGATCATGCCAATAATTGAAATTTTCGCTTTGACGCTCCTCAGCATTCAGGTTCCCAACTCCGATCAGCCGTTTATCGAGTCCGCAGGCGGATTTTGCAACTTCTTTCTGGTACCATTTTTTGATTCCGGGGTTGTATCTTGGGAACAAAAGCATCAGAGTCCGGAGGGTCTCCTCGATGAAACAAGGAGGGAACATTGGGCTGTTGGCACCTCTCAATAAGATGCTGCGAGGCTTGCGGATCAAACTCACTTGTGTAACTGATGTTCTAGGAACGAACCGTGATGGAAGATAAAGACAGCCTTGTCATCGTCCATCATTCGCAGGTGGTCAGCGAGGTTGTCTGTCCACCAAATTTTGATTCCACCAATCCTCTGTACGTTCAGAGCATTGAATGACTTTTCAAGTTTGATACGGTCACGAGCTCGAGCGGAAGGGGCAGCGAAATGGATGTGTACGAATTCGCGAAGATCGCCCTCTTTCCATTCGAGATATTCTCCTTTACTGTATTCGTGCGGCACCCCGCCGATTCTGATCATAAGCATGAGGCGGGCCACAAGATTGATTGAGTTGTCATGTTGAGTTATGTTTGTGGATTTCAAAACGTCTGTCATGTGCTTCCGTACTTCTGCTCGAGTGAGTGGCTGCTGCAGAAGGTGTGCTATGGTCATAATATCTATGTGCGTTTCAACCGATGAGTACTCTCCATTTTCGTGGCGTCCGATGAGATCGCATTGTTGCGCATAATATTTGAAATATGAATCGAAGTATGCATCTAGATTGGGTTTGTCTTCATGAAAGACGAAGTGTGAAGGCTGTTGGCCCCAAAGATGGTCCACGGCAAGTGGCTTAATTTCGAGGGGAACTTCGTCAAACAAACTGTTGTCAAGCGACGACATGATGAATATAGCCTGGATTTGCTCTTTTGCTTTACAAGTACCTCCAGCGCCAGGTGAAGCAGAGAGTGGTCTAGAGGACACTTCATATAATGACTCTTCATCACTTAGGCAAACTGCTCTTGCTCTATGCGAACATTGCGAACGAGTCTGCCTCGTTGCCGTCGGCGTTTGGACGGACTTTCCCGAGTGATTGAGGATTAAAAGGTAACGTTGCCGTGAAGCCTCAAGCCCTTCCGCAAGCCACCTCGCGGGAATATTCGCCGCCGCTGAAACCCATGTCCAGTGGCTTGCAGTCTGGTTGTACGAAACTCCCACGCGAACGACTAAGCTTTTGAAGAGCAGACTGACAAATCCCAAAGAAGATTGACAATTCCAAAACTTGCACATGATTCGTTCTTCACTCAAGTATATTTAGGATGCATTATTATCGCCGATTAGAGCCCGTCGAGAGTTCCTATTTGTGCAGCCGTGGACCGCACTTCGCTGACAGCCTGATCTCGGTGAGGCGATTGGGCTTTACGACCCAGTCGGGCCGTGAACGTAAGGCAGCCCATTCGGCCTTTGACGAGTACGTGAGACTCGACAATACCGTACCAGAAACTCCGTCTGACTTCGATCGGTGGCAAGCGCCCATCCCGGCGGTGAGGCATGCAATATTACTTTCCAGATCGAGCATGCCACTTAGCGTTATCGGAGCGCTGTGTATGACTTGAATCAGTGGAGAATTGCGACCTTCAGCCTTTCTTCTTTTCTGTCCGTTTTTCTCATCGATTATGCTCTTTGCGCATTTGGTCTTTCTGCTCCTCCCGTGATTCGTGCCTCTACATCTCGATGCAAATCTTCCGCCATGGAAAGATTGATAAACAAAATTTTCAAACGCGATAGAGAACGAGGACCATGGCCCAATCCCAAGGCCTCGATTGGCAACCCGGTCGGAAAGTTGCCCGATGGAAAGTCTACCTACTGGATAGCCAAAGGACCTGCTCGGGAAGTCTGGAAACACCTCGCGTGTGAAATCAAGGACTGTATTCAGAATGGAGCCTGCGAGTATGGCTCGGCCCTTCTTTCTGTGGAACTTTATATGTTTGGAGTCACTGAAGAAACAGCCGCTCCCCAGATCTTGGTATGCTCTGTAGACAAAAAGACACGTGATCAGGTTTTGAGAGCAATTGAGAAAAGCGACATAATGAAGCCACATCCTGCTATTGGGCTCGGTCAGATCTCTAGTCTTGGTGAACTTAAACGCTTATCCGAGGATGACATCGAATATATCTTGTCATACAATCCGACTATCAGCAACGAGACAGCGGTACTTACTATCGCATCGGACAATCCATTTGGAAGGCGACTTTTTATTCCGAAACGGGATGGTAGCTCCCTTCGACCTGCCACCGCAGGTCCGATATTGTACATCAACGGCAAAATCTATCAATTGACGGTGGGCCATGCCTTTTTGGAATCCGGGGATTTTCCACTGTCCCAAGCTGGACCAGGAAATTCGGAACACCGCGATATCGAGAACCAGAATGAGACCAGAGAAGGCAACGCTGGCGTTCAGCATGGGCCAACGGGTGAGAGCAGCTCTACAATCAGACGTGCTTCAGCTAGCAGTGCTGTTGGCAATAGACTTGAAGAACCTTCATCTTCAGCTGCTCGTGGTTCGTTAATGGGTTGGACGACTCGGCAAGCTTCTCTTGACTCGGGAGTGGGTCTCACACGATACAACTCACCTGCTACCAATGATGGTATTGTGCCTCGAAAACTTCAACCCCTCGGAAAATTAGCTTTGCTTTCGGATACAAGCATTCGGAACTCACCTGATTACGCGCTGATCGAGTTGAATGAAACATACTCTCAAGATAGTAATCAAGTTCCTTGTGAGCCGAATGGCAGTCAAAGATTTCTGCAGGTCAGGCAAGAGTCACAAGATGGCCCCCGGGACGTCAGTGTCATCACCATGACCGCCTCGGGATTCAAAACCGGAAAACTGTGCGCCACCCCCTCATATGTACGGTTCCCAAACCAAAGGAATTTTCAAGAGCTTTATCCTATCCTCCTGGAAGGGAAGCTGGCTGATGGTGATTGTGGTGCGGGAGTGGTCGATCAAGCTAATGGCCACATGTATGGTCATATTGTGGCGGGAACTGCTGGTACGGGCCACGCATACATTGTACCAGTGGGGGATATTTTCCAGGACATCGAGGAAAAATTAGGAGGAAAGGCAACCTTGATCCCTCCCGGACAGATTCTTGGACCTCTACCTGAAGAACATTTAGAGGTCGCCAAAAAACTGAAAGGGAGAGGGAAAAAGGCAAACTACTCCGAGGAGGTTCACAGAGGGCTACTCCAGTCCGGTTTCGATGTGCTTGTTCTTGAGTTCGCGTCGAAGGAGTACTTCAAGCAACTGAAGCAGCCTAGCGATCAAATTGAGAGAGATGCCGAGGTGATACTGAAATCTGATTCACGTCGTCTACCGGTGCTACCAGGTACTCCTGAGTTCGCCAGTACATCACGAGATCAAACCACCAATCGTGTTCAGCCTCTTTCTCAGAAGCAGACGAGCAATAATGGATGGGATATAACCCGACCATTGCCTATGTCGCTACCACCGGTCTCAGCTTTGAAGTCGAGAATTCAAAAAATTAATGGCGACGCCAAGGGCAAAGGAAAAGCAACAGGCGTTCTAAGCAAAGCCAAATCAATGATCTCGCCTTTTGAGGAACACTTTTTTGGGCTACCAAGCGACCTTCGAGTCCATATCATTGCCTATCTTTGTGTCCCTGATATCTTAAATCTCAGGAAAATCTCCAAGGACTGGCTTGAATTTATTACAGTCAACGAAACACCAATTTCACGAACATTCTTGGAAAATAACCCTGTTCCTCGTTTCGCAATTTACCTTTATCCTCTTCCAGCTCCCTTAGAGCTTGACTTCCGTTACATCAGCGAGCTTTGGCATCGACTATCCCTGACATCGAAACTGTCCACACTTTTGGCAGACTGGATCACGACAGATATATTTCTCCGCAAGAATGACATAGAGCAGCTAGAATTCTTGCCCCAGAAAGCGCGGATACATCGTCGTTTGATTCCTATGATGTTCACACTTTCACATTTCTTCGAAACATATCGCCAGCTACATCTAAAGCATATTCTTGAAAACGATCACCCACTTCTTCCCGGAAACTTCACGTTCAACAATGTGGAACGCCATATCATGAATATGTACGACAACGAGACACTCCTCCAAACTCACCAAGTCTTCCCTGTTCTCGTCTCGTGTCTCAGCCGAAGGTTAAGGCCCCCATCTTATTATGGACGGCTGGAAAGATCGCTTCACGGCTATGTTCGGGGCCCACTTCCGCATCATGTTCATGTTGGGATGCTATGCATTGGAGGCCTGGAGGAGGTGATCAGAATTCTGAGACACCAGAGCTTGGATGATAGAAGGTCGGCCGTTGATGATTGGTATTCATCTGTATTTCAACAACATATCAACTACACCCCTGACACCCGCCGATGGCCATTGGCATTTCGTCAGAAAACGAGGCGACCCTCTTCCAGTTCTGGTGTGGACCACTCTATGCATCCAGCTTCAGCATCTAACAGCAGCCGGCCTCGCACAGCCCACGGTGGTAGTCAGGACAAGCCCAGAGACATCAAAGGCAAAGGAAAACAAAAGGCCGATCCCAACTCCTTATCTGGAGCTGTCAAGGAACGGTTGCCTCCAGAACTCGCAAGGTCACTCCTACAAAATCTACCAGCTCTAGAACAGATCTGGATCCCGACAGCAGAAGCCTTGCTCCTTGCGAGACACGCGGTCGAGAGATGGCAGGATATTAAGAGGAATGGACAGGCGATGCATGAGTTGATCCTTGACGAGTTCACGGCTGCGGATGGGCTGTTCTATGGGTGCAATGAGCGGGATTTTAAGCAGGATAAGGCAAGGCTTGGGTGGGGAGATTTACTGTATGATTCTCATCTAATGGGAAACTGAGTTGAGATCTGGAAGCAGTGGGGCTCGCAAGTGGGAGAGATCCCGAGGAACTTGTAAGAATTGTAAGATTAATAGTGTGCTAGAGTACGAGATGTCTATAGTGTAGAAGTAAGATGCTAGAGTAGAGGTAATTTATCCTCACGGAAGAGTGTGAAATACACCAAGGAATCTGTATTTTCGGTCGAGCTTCACCCTTTCTCTTCACTTCGGAGATCTGAGTGCAGGGCAGGACTGTGTTGACACAAAGAAGACCAGTGTTCCAGCTGTTTGAATGGCATATGGTTTATCATACATTTAACGGAGTCGCAGCGTTAAAAACCATGCTCATTTTGAGATTCTGTAAGAATTTATTATCATACAAATACCTTGGTCCACGTTGGATATGCTTCTATAAAAACAGTTCACCAAACACCGAAGCAGATATGAGAAAATATAAACAATGTACATATAATAGGAAGAGACATATACCCACCAATCTAAACAACAAGACGAAATGGATTCCTCCTCCTCAGCGGTATCTGATCATTCCTTGTCAACGTCTCCGAAGGCGCCATAGTAGGACTCGTATCATCCAGTTCATAAATACCGCTGGGATGTGTCCCCATATCAACGGAATTACGTCTTCTAGACCACTGGCTGACATCTTCCGGGCTAGTGGGGAAACCGATCTCAGGCTGCGCTCCAGCTTGATTGAGATTCGACTGTGATTTGACTCGTCGGAGTGAGGAATGATGGCTAGAAGAGCTTTCCCCCCCAGACGATGAAGTCTTGGGAATTTGGCGACGGCGACGGTTGGGGCGGCCTTTCAGAGAGCCGCTATTTCGGTGAATAGCTGTGCTGGGTAGTGGTTCTTTTTCCCGTCTGTTAGGAGAGGGCGTGGGTTTGGAGTGAGGCAGTACTTACTTTGTGTTAATTCCTCTGTCATGAGGGTTCTCGGAAATCCACTTAGAGGGAGGTTGGAATCGCCGGAGTGGGGATACGACCCTTCCTGCAAGCAAAGGTAGATTGTAGTTTTAGAGAGCTGCTTCGACACGATGATATGGATTGGCTCCATGATAAATCTTCCTCTGATATACATGTCTTTCAGGACGTCCTCGGAGATTGGCACTTTCTGGGCGTTTTCATATCTTCGATCCTCTTGCACAGTGAAATATGGCTCGAAGCTGCCTTTCATGCAATCAAGAATATATCGGCCAAGAGCTTTCATCTCCTCAGTTCCGGTGTGGAAGCGACAGCAGATGAACCCTAGTCGGTCAGCCCCGAACTCACAGGCTGTAACGCAAAACGTACCACTGCACTCATATTTCCCATCTACCTCTTTTGTCGATGCTTCTGTCTTCTCAAAGAAAAAGGTACTCGAGATTAATCGATGGGCTACCTCCTTAACTCGGGCGCTGTAAGCAGGACTCGTCAATTGATCGCGAGCGGCTTGTTGAATATCACGGAGCCGATCCACCTCATCCAATTTCGGGATTTTGAATCCCAAATCTGGGCTCAGCCGTATATACCGTCGTCGATCGCTGGTATATGGCCCACCCAAAACATCTACGCGGAAGTCGTTCCATATCTTGGTACAATTGAGAATATTGTCAAATCTGCTGCTTACCGTATTCCAGAGTTGTCCGGTAAAGGTGGAGAATGTTCTGAGGTTCCCAAGAGGGACATTTGGGGCTGGAGGGAGCACCTCTTTCCGAGTAGGACTGAACTTCCCAAGGAAGGAGGTAGAAACAACAGTGTCTTCGTCCGGTTGGCCGTGATGTCCTGTTCCAATTGAGAGGAATACATCTGGCTGCTGCACTCCAACATCCTTCCAGATAAGAATTCTCTCATGATGTGCAACTCCAACAGGATTATTGTGATACAAAGCGCCGTCGATGTAAGAAGTCTTCGTTTCGTGCTTTGTGAAATTCTTAAAGTACGGTGGAGCTGCTGAAGTTGCGCGGGCGCTAGAACAGTCAGTGATAAATCTCCAGTGTCCAAGTGTCCCTTACGCTTCCCAAGTCTTCAACTCCATCGCCGGTTTGTCCTGCCGCTCGAAAGTATAGCTTTCTGAAGAGGTGTAAACATGATTTCAATGTCGGAAAGAATCTAGCTTACTGTATCCTTGGAGGTCTGGTCGGTTGTAATTTGCCAGCACAACAGGCTGCTGATCCATCAGAGTTGTGGAAGTCACCGCAACCTTGATCATGTGACCTTCCTGACTGTTCAACCCACCGAAGAGGGGTCGATCCTCAAAAGATTCCTGCAAGGCTTTCTCAAAGGGTTTAGTCTTATACATACTTCGGTGATTGACGGTGGCGAGCTTCCCAAGCACCGGGACTTTGAGAAACTCTCGGGGAGTAAATGCATCGGCGCACAAACTGGTAAACTTGCGAATGCAATGTTCCACGCTCCAGTTTTCCACACCAAGTCCCAAAGCAATGATACCTCCGGTGCTAAAGTATATCAGCGGGCTGACCATCACAAAGAGCAAACTTCAAGTACCTTGTTCCAACAATCAGGTCAAAGAAAGCTTGAATTGGCAAGTTACCCCCTAAAGCCTTCTCAATTGCCTTCAGAACTTCGAGTTCAACAATGCCCCGAACACCGCCGCTAGAACCTAATTAGCAGACGTACATTTCAAAGATGTTCTGGGGGATCAATTACCCATCCAAACTTAGAATTCTTGTTCCAGCGTACTGCGGTTTGACCTTGATTTTCCAGGGAAACTCGTTGACAAATTCGGTTTCCACATAATGCAATGGGCAATAATCCATCTTCATTACCGTCTTCTCCGCCTGGCGGCCATATGACTGCACACAAGGAGTGCATAGAACATGTCCGCATGGCAGTGGATGCTCTGGCAGTTCTCTGAGACATGAAAAACATGTTGAGTGGCTCACAAATTGAAGCACGTCTCCCACGTTCCTGTAAAACTCGTTCATTACACGACGGTGGATTTTTGCCGCGGCATCAGGCTCTGTCCAAGATTGATGGCGGAACATTGTTTCGTGGACTTGTTGCTGGATCTTCTCTAATTCCAGGCGAATGTTGTTGATCCACTCATCTGCGTAGTCATCGAAGTGAAAATCAGATTTGTATTCGCCGGCTCCAAGTATCCTTCCCGTGCTGTTTTGGTGTCCTTTAGGGTTGTGGCCCGACTTCATGTTGCAGCACTGTCCATATTGATTTCTAAAGCTGCAAGGCCAGTACATGTTGCAAAAGTTGTCGAGGGCTTCATCACACATGTCGGCATAGATATCATCTAGCAATTGCACAGTCGAGCCTGATCGTTGTCATTATCATACACGAGTTAGCCATCGTTCCTGCTTACCTAGTAAGCTCTGTCTCGCAGAGTTGAGCATCAGACATGAGGCAACCATATGACTGAGCTCCGTAAAGATTTTCGGCCCATCATACCGATTCACAAATTTGTTATTGTCCTTGACCGCAATAGCCAGCTTCAGAATATTCCCTCCAAAATCGCGCGGAATCGGATTGTTCTTGACCGCCTCCTTCACAAAATCGAATGGTACATCCAAGTTTTGTGAGAAATGATCAAACGCAGACTGAAGATAGACCTGAAGCTTTTCGTCATTCGACAGCATCCGAACCCGTTTCTTGGTCAAGTAGGAAGCTTCACAGGATTTTCGAATCTCATTGTGAAGCTTGCCAATTTGCTCATTGATCAACATGTAGCGTCCGTGGGTGGGAATCCTCACAACCGTCACCGATGAGTAGTAACACTCTAGAAGATCTTTCGTTGTTCGGATTGATCGGCCAGCGTTCCGCCACATCAAAGCATACTCTCCAAAGCGCGGCACTCGAGAAATAGCACCTTCAATATCTGACATTAGAATTCTGGTAGCTTCTTTGATGTCCCATTGCTTCTCGTCAATCTTGAGATCTGTAGCATTAAGGGCGATTATGACGTGAGGCAGAGCTGGTTGGTTGAGCGACTTTTCGATTGAAGCGGAAGCCCAATCAAGTAGCTTTTCTAGAACAATTGATTCAAACACTCTAAGTGCCGTCAAAATCGACATAGTTTCATGAGTCTGAGTAGAATTCCTTACTTTGGATTGCGTAGCACGAAGACAACAACATCCGAAAAGGTATAGAGCAAGCGAGGATAAAGCTGGGTAACGGCATACTCTCGTTTACGAGTTTCGGGTGTGGTGGCCCATGTGATGTCTCGTTGAGAACTGTGAGCAACCTTTCGAATCTTTCTGCGGAATGACGGGTCGTTGCGCGCACTCGTAGACCGGGCAGTCGGCGGAGGTGCATCGTCTTTAAGCTTATATCTGGCACCACGTGGGACGTTTTCACCCCCATCGAGTCCTTCACAGTCTGCATAGAGCATTGGCGTAGCGCTGTAATATGTGGCAGGATCCGAGTAGAGATGAACGTCCCCTGAAGTTGGAATGTTATCGTTGATTGAGCCTGTGACTGGAGATGGGAACTTTTTGCCGATTCCAAGAGAGTTCTCTTGATGGTCAATTAACATCTTGACTAGCGTACTCTTGCCGGCACCTGAATAGTATATATGTCAACACTCATCTCCAGAGGAGAAATTTTGGAAACTAACCAGTCTGTCCAATAAATGAAACGAGTTGTGGATACCGGACGTTGACTTCGCTTGTCCGGCTCTGCGCCATGATTGAAGCATATCGCTCATAATCCTGGAAGATTGGGAGATTCGCAGAGTCCCGTGCGATGCCGAACCAAGTAGTGTCTTCATCGCCTCGGTGTAATTCCTGTTGCTGCTCGGGTGATCGTTCGGGCTCAAGAATCTCTCGTAGGCGCTTGACTACCCTACGATCGGTCTTCTCATGCGGCTTTCCATCGAAGCCCACTGCCCCACGGCGGTGCGCGCGTTCTTTACCCCAGCATTCGTCACAGAACGAGTCATTGTTACATTGGATGCAAGTCCACGTAGTAACATTTGTCTTCTCACAAACATCGCAGGGCTCTGCTACCGAGTCACATCGCGATGGCGGTGGAAACGGTGCAGGAGTCGACTGAATAGATCTGCTTGAAACTTGTGAAGGCCTCCGATTGCGATTTGATGCCTCAGAAACTTCTGGTGTAAGGCTGTAGCTGGTATGGGATTGATTTGAAGGGCTGAGAAAGTGCTTTGGTGCAGGTCGAGTCGGCGCAGGCATGTCAAGATACTGCGAAATCCTGGAAGCCATTTTGCTGTTTGCAATTGACAAGAAGACGTACGAAGAGACACGATTTGATTTGTACTTTGTAGCTTTAGCAAGGAGACCCAGCCTTGAGAGAAGTGCAAATTTCAGAAATATCCTGCTGCCCGTGCCCGTCATGTTACTTTGAACTCGAGCCGCGGGCCAGCACACCCTCCCACGAAAGCGACATGCAGAGCTGAGCATATTTCAAGGTCAATTGATGTAACAACGGCTTGATAAGGCGCCTGTTGAAGCAATCAAGCCACGTAGCCTTGCGGTTGCTTTGCAGCCATTGGCAGCTCCTCGACGAACCCTTTGGCCATTGCCGCAGACGGAGAGAACAAGCAACCCTTTCACCGAAAACAACATGATTGATTCGAGGGAACTACCCAATAGTGTGATGAGCCGCACCACCATGCCATCATCCATGAACTCCTGTATGAAAGGATCGAGACTACGATCCGGCTGCAGCCTGCTCTACCTCCTGACTCCACACAAATCAATCTGGTTACTACTAGGTAGAGAGCCTTGGCCAGCATTCGAAATAGGATTCCAATCAGCTCCAAAAGGAAATTATTCTTGCTAGAAAACTTGATTTGGCAATGCCATCCCCTCAAGGCCCTACAATGTAGAGGCACCGATTGCACAAGCTACGTCCGACTGCCTGGTACTCGATCTTAGGTGGGGGCGGGGAAGGGTGGCCGAGACATGCATTCATTGAGGCTCAGCTGGCAAGGATCATCTGCACGACTGTCCAATTCCAGGGTCCCAGTTCGTGAATTGCCAAATAGGCATCGAGGTAATAAAAGAAGCAAATATTCAAACGGCGTGATTGTCACAAGTGCAGATGTTGTGTACGTTACTTTTGACAGAGATTGCTAATAGCAATGGGATCGGACTTCCATATTCGTTGATTTGTACAACTCCCCCACTCAAGGCAATAAACTTCAGAGCCTTGAGGGTATTGGAGAATGTGTCCTTAGGTAACGACTGAAAATGGAACATGAATATGAAAAAGAACAAGGCTTCATCCTTCCCTCTCTTTTGACTATCAGCCTTACTGGGAGAGACATCATCTCTATCTTCCCCCAAAGAACGACCGAATACCTTCAGTTCGTACTTCACTTTGCAGCCTGAAGGCTAGAAAGGAGTCTAGAGCAGACGGACTTGTGAATAGACGTGATAAACGCTTGATAGGTAGAGACTGGTGCGGTGAGTCGAGAATCTGTGAGCTTTCCTGTCAGGTGAGTCGAGCAAAAGGCGGAACCTAGTCGAGGCCCTGGACGGAGGTTTGCTTCGTACTCCAAATCCCTATTGTCGGTAGAGGGTGGTCTCCGGATCTACGAAGGTACATCGAGGCGGTTCTGATGTCGTGATATTTGGGTGTAAGGAAGCCGAAACCCACCCAGGACAACCGGGAACGAACCAGTAGCGGTACAAAGAGGCCCAAATTGCTAGACGCAAAGAATGCCGTGGTTTCGGCACCAGTAATACAATCAGCTTCCTGAATAATCACATCAACTACTAAACTAGAGGATGGTGATATCAAAAATCCAACCCGGAATGAAGCGAAACAAGTCAGGGGTGCTCGGCTACCGGGTGTGGCTTGACATTGCTGCAGTCACTCCCAAGCACGCAATCTCGGCATCTTAATCCTTGCCTTCATCACCGAGGTCGCTGATAAAAGATCAAGATGCCGCCTGGTGAGCTTTTCTGGTTGCCACTGAGAGACATTGATCTCAAGGTCAAGTCTCCATTCAACAACTCTCAACCGCCATGAATTCAACAAGGAGCCTCGTCGTCGCTGCGCGAATAGCAACAAAACCGTCCAAGTGCCTCTCGAAATCCTGGGCTCGACATTCCTCCACGAAAACTGCCCCTCCATTATCACAAGCTCGATCCCAAAATGCCTCAAGATCATTTCAGACCCAAGGGCCACGAAAGAACACCGCTGCCGGTCTGGCAGAAGCTTCCAATCCCGCAATGGCTTTCCCCTGCCTTGACGCCCTCGAATCCAAGTCTGCAACCCTTGAGGCCCGCTCCCTCTCAAGTGGTCCCGAACCCTCCTATACCAGCGGCATAACACTCAACTACCATTGTGACTCTCCCCTCCTCCTGGACTGGGGTGGCATGCTCCCAGAGTTTAACATTGCATACGAAACCTGGGGCACTCTCAATGCCGAAAAGTCAAACGTTATACTTTTGCATACGGGATTGTCAGCTTCTTCACACGCACATTCAACAGAGAAGAACCCCAAGCCGGGCTGGTGGGAGAAGTTCATTGGCCCCGGGGGGTGTTTGGATACGGACAAGTATTTTGTGGTTTGTACGAATGTGATTGGGGGGTGTTATGGGAGTACGGGACCAAGTAGTGTTGATCCTGCGGATGGGCAGAGGTACGCTACACGGTTCCCTATCCTCACGATGGAGGATATGGTGAGGGCGCAGTTTCGGCTACTTGATGCATTAGGAATTCAGAAGTTGTATGCAAGTGTTGGAGCAAGTATGGGCGGTATGCAGTCACTGGCTGCTGGAGTACTGTTTCCAGAGCGGGTGGGCAGGATCGCGAGTACTTCAGGCTGTGCAAGGAGTCATCCTTATAGTATTGCGATGAGGCATACGCAGAGACAGGTCTTGATGATGGATCCGAAGTGGAATCGAGGGTTTTATTACGACAGTGTGCCTCCGCACGCGGGGATGAAGCTTGCGAGAGAGATTGCAACGGTTACATATCGATCAGGTCCGGAATGGGAACAGAGGTTTGGTCGACGGAGGGCCGATCCAAGCAAGCAGCCAGCTTTGTGCCCGGATTTTCTCATCGAGACATACCTGGATCATGCGGGGGAGAAGTTCTGCTTGGAATACGATCCGAACAGCCTGCTCTATGTGAGCAAGGCTATGGATCTTTTTGATCTTGGGGCATCTACTCAATCTGCCAGTGCTGCACGACGAGCAGCTCACGCTCAACGATTTGCCAGTGGACAGTCCAAAGAAGCGGACGCAGCTACATGCAGTCTTACGCTCCCCGATTCTCCTTACGAAGAGCAGCCAGAATCCAATGCTCCTTCGGATTTGAACAAGCCGGTATGTCAATCTTCAGGACCTCCTGAAGATTTAGTACTTGGCTTGAGAGGATTGAGAGATCACCCTGCTCTAATTATGGGTGTGGAAAGCGATATTCTGTTCCCGGCGTGGCAGCAGAGGGAGATTGCAGAGACTTTAAGAAGAGCGGGGAACAAGAGCGTGACGCATGTCGAGCTTGGAGAAGATGTGAGTTTATTTGGACATGACAGCTTCTTGCTGGACTTGGAACATATTGGAGGAAACCTGAAGCAATTCCTTGGATAAAGACAATTGTGAGAGACCTTTAAGAAGGCAGGAAGATATGTATTGAAGAACTGCATTGGGGCCGGCGTCTAGACATTTGCAATGAGCGAGCATATAACATCTTTTTCAAACAGATTCCTCCACTTGACGATATTCGTACAGCCTGACTCGAGTAACGTACCACCAAACACCAATATCAATGACAACCAGCTCAGAAGTCAATGCCGACCTTCGCTATCTTCCCCACGCTACATGAATCCAAATGTCACACTCAAAATGTTGTCCATACAGCACACCGACCTCAACGCCACTTCTTCAGCACGTTCCCACACTTTACGTCCTTCGGCATTGCCCGACCCCACCTAAACCGTCTGGATTTGTCTCCGTCCCGCGTTGACAGGGTAGCTCCCACCAATCGCCTACCCCTCTGCCCCAAGTTCTGGCCGCTGAGCAAAACTTTACTTTTTCCTGCCCCACTATCGAACCCTAGCCCTCCATTCATAAAGATTCCCATTTCCTCCCACCTCTTCCCTCGTCAAGCATCTGTTGCACAACATTGACGAAGGTTAATGTGCACGGCAGACTTATAACAATATCAGTGAGCGACTTGAAGTCTTTGCGCTTACTGACTTTGGGGACGAAGAAAGACTTCACGGGACTTTCTTGACTTACACTTTTTTTCCTGGGACCGACTGAGATACCCTATTTTAGTTCCTGCGTCACGGCTTCAGAGCAGAATCGACCTCTTCTTCCTGTATATAATTCAGATTCAGAGGACGAGATAATTGGCGAGGAAAGACAAGGGAACATGGAGAGCAAGGATATGACGACCAGGGTTACGGGTGTGGATACCTACGCTGTGGGGAATGGGGAGAGCGATCGCAAGTCTAGTGATGGCAGTCCGGTGGAGGTGACTGGTAGTATGGAGATGACAGGGCAGAGGGTTGCTAACGAGGATGATGTTGCTCCCGAGGTCTTGGAGCATAGTCTCCAGGCTTTGGAGAACAAGAAGACAGCATGGTGGGCGTATTTGACTACCAGGGACTTCTGGTTGGTGTTGCTCATCGGGTATGTCCATCTTTCTTCCCAAGATCTAAAACTAATAAGATCTCAGACAAGTTCTTGCCCTTTGCATCACTGCTACCAACACCTTCTCTTCTCTGCTTTTCAACAAGGGAACCTCCATCCCAGCCTTCCAGACTCTCTTCAACTACATCGTGCTCTGTGCAATTTACACGCCCTACACAATCTACCGCTACGGCTTCAAGAGATACCTCGGAATCCTCAAGGTTGACGGTTGGAAATACATAATCCTGAGTTTCATGGACGTACAAGGGAACTACTTCACTGTCCTCGCCTACAGATATACCGTGAGTCTTCCCTCAATCAACCCCCTTTCCCTCTGCTAACAAATCAAAGAACATCCTCTCCGCCCAACTCCTCAACTTCTGGTCCATCGTCTGCGTCGTAATCGTCTCCTTCACCCTCCTCCGCGTCCGCTACAAATGGGCCCAAATAGCCGGGATCCTCATCTGCTGCGGCGGCATGGGCATGCTCCTCGCCTCCGACCACATCACCGGCTCCAACGGCGGCGACCCTCCCACCATGCTCAAA
The DNA here is from genome assembly GCA_002865625.1 of Hyaloscypha hepaticicola. NCBI lineage: Eukaryota > Fungi > Ascomycota > Leotiomycetes > Helotiales > Hyaloscyphaceae > Hyaloscypha > Hyaloscypha hepaticicola. The sequence goes on from KZ613537.1 coordinate 64,063, forward strand.
GGCGACCTCTTCGGACTCGTCGGCGCCACCTTCTACGGCCTCTCGAACGTCTTCGAAGAATGGTTCGTCAGCAAACGACCCATGTACGAGGTGCTCGGTATGCTTGGCCTCTTCGGAATCATCATCAACGGCATCACGGCTTCGATCTTCGACCGCGCGGACTTCCAATCCGCTGTCTGGGATGGCCAGGTTGGTGGCTACATCGTCGGGTACACCCTTGCACTCACCATCTTCTACACGCTTGCCCCTATCATCCTCCGCATGGCCTCCGCAGCATTCTTCGATATCAGTCTCTTGACCGGCAATTTCTGGGGTGTGATTATCGGCATCAAGGTTTTCGGGTACACGGTCTATTACCTGTATCCGATTGCGTTTGTGTTGATTATTGTGGGGCTTGTCGTGTACTTTTTGGCGGGCAGTATGCTGGGGGATAGTAAGAAGCCTTGGTTGGGGAAGAATCAAGAGAAGGGGGTTGCTGGGGTGGGAACGGCGAAGCTGAAGGCTATTCAGGAGGCGAGGAGAGAGGGATTGGTTGGTGAGGGGATGGCGTAGGTTAATGTCTTGGTTATGGTGAGCGTGGGAGGAGAGAAGTAATGTGTCAGACGTTTTGTTTAGTATTTGAGTACCTCGTCTTGCTTTTTATGAGGGGTTGAATTGATACACGGGAAGACTAATGAATCTCTTTCTCATCCTCACTCTGTCTGAATCAAATCATGTCTTTGCAAGCCTCAAGATGTTTCAATCTCTTACACGACAACTAAATGATTCTCCACCAGCAGGTATTCACAACTCACTCATTATCCCACCACATGTCCCAATCTTTCCTCTCTTCTGAATGTCTGTTCATGCCCTACTTCCTTCTTACTCAAGTATTTCATCCCTTCCTTTCATCAACCAAGCAGCAAAACCACATTCTCAATCCACAATCTTCAAAGTCCGTCCCCCCAATCTCATATTGACGGTTACCGAGTACACCCTTCACTGCACAAGTTATCATCTACCAGCGAGCATCAAACCCATGCCACCCTTAACCCAAACCTCACACCTCTGCCCCATCTGCTCCCAACGTTTCTACGACATCCTCGAGGTGGAAAAGCATTATAACTCTTCTCATGGCAACGAAACCGATTTTCCTAAGAATCGAGAAGGGGATGACTCGGAGCATAATACAGGGTGGGATAGTGATGACGCGTTTTATTGGGTGCTGGCATAGTGGAAATGGGGCGTTTTGGGCTGGGAGAGAGAGTGAGCTCAGTTAGAGATAAGAATTAGTCACTAGAAAGCACCATTCACAGTAACCAAGAGGAACGATATCCAACTCAAACAGTTCATTGTCACAAGTACATTTGATATACACCATATGGCCGTCGCTAATTTTTCAAGGACGATCCCCCAAACGCCAACCCTCCAGAGACTTTTGACCCATCTCGGCTTCCCTTCCATGCGGCGGTACAAAAGAAACTCCCCTCCCTCCCCTGATCTCTCTAGGTCTGAACAATTCTTGCAACTCCAATTCTGACTGTCTGACTTCCGCAGCTGCGTCCAGCTTTGGTGCCTCCTGTCCTCGTTCCTTCTCGATAACGGTGATGGCCCATAGTAACGTCATGAGGACTTCCACACTCGGTGAATTCGATCCTCCATAATGACCCGCATCTGTGTTGGAGAGACAGTCTTGGAGCTGCTGTTCAGACGCTAACCGCATTGCCACCATCGTCGCATCCAAAAGAGGACGCGCCAAGTTGGGGCTGCAGGTTAGCAGTCGTCTCAGCAAGCGAATCCGAAGAGTGAATCTCGGGCGCAGGCTGGTCGTCGTGGTGGAGGAAGTCATCGAGGTCGAAGTCGTCAATGCCGCCGTCGTTGTGGCTAACCAGATGATCGTAGTTAAGATCGAATTGGTCGGCGATAGGGGCGACCCCATTCTCAAAGAAGTGACGATCTGACTCAGTGGGGTCAGGAGCGTCGAAATAGCCTCCGAAGTCATATTGAGGAAGAGGGTGATTGCCAAAATTTGAGAGATGGCTGAAGTTGTGGCTGTCGTTGAGTTCATCCAGGGCCGTTGTTCTTCCGACTGACACTGCAGGTCGCACAACATCGCGGCAGGATGTTGTGTCATATCGGAAGAACTGGCGTTGGCGGACTCGTCGACGGGCCGGATCTCGGGGGAGAGGGAGGCGGGGTTTACGGTTTGCGTTGGCTCAGACTTGATGATGGGTTGGGTGCTGATAGGTTGTTCTTGGGCGTCTCGGGAGCCGAAGAGTTCTTGGGAGAATGTGACTGGGGTTGGTGCGGAGCGGAGTTCGGGTTGTGCTGGTGTCGAGGCAATTGATGAGGACCGGAAGACGGTCATGCCACCAGTGAACTGCTCAAGCTCACGCATCAGAAGTTCGTTCTTTGCTTGCATGTCAGCCAAGCGCATCTCTAGGTCAGCGTTCCGTCTCTCGATGGCACGCTTCTCGTTCTCGAGAGCCTCGACCTCTTGTCGCTTGCGCTCTCGTGATGATTGAGCTGCCCGGCGGTTGCGGAGGACCCGTTCCACGCGTCGTTGCTCCTTCTCATCTTCAGTCTTCGCGCGTTTCCTAGATAACGGATTAGCTGATTGGTCGACAATGGTGAACCTTGCATCCAGTATGTACCTCGGTGGCAGGTTGGTCTTTGGCTCTGGGAGTTGTTGGCCCCAAGACTTCCTCTTCTTGACGGGCTTCTTCTCCGGTGCCGGGGTGCCAGCCATGCTGCTTCCTCCGTTCATGGAGCCGCCAAACATGCTGTCCTCGTCATAGGGGGACTGAGGAGTCATGGCTTCGGAGTTCATGGTATCGTTGAAGAGTGGCGGATAGATGGTACCTGGAGTCGAGACGAAGCTGTCGGCCAGGCTGTCCGCGGGCGAGTGCTCGAACTTGATGTGGGGTGTGTTCTCCATGATGGGTGATAGTATCGTGGATAGGACTGTGTGGCGGGGAATGTGCGTATTGGGGAAGATGAGATTGCCCTCAATAGATGTATGCAGCCGCCTCGCCCATGGCGACAGGACACTCTGGCCTTCTTGGTGGATGAGTCAGGACTGATGGAAAGGCAGCAGCGAGGTGCCGAGTGCCCAATGAGGGGGCACGTTTGTTCTAGGGTTGGTGGTTGTAGAGGAGATGGAGTTGGTAGGAATTGTGGGAAGGAGATCTGTCTTTATAAAAGGACACGGTTTCAATTTCAGGTGGGAGCTGACGAGGGAGGGCTGGACGCTATGCCGGATTGGGAGGTGACAAGGAGCCAATTTTAGCCTGTGCCAACCCCTGAGTCTGGCGGCGCCGCTTCTTGCACTCCTCCGTGGCCCCCTTACGAACTTTGGCCCCCTTTGAGCACGAATTCGGGGTCCACACGCGGGCCATCGATCGAATTAGAGGGAAGCAAGCGCACTCATAGTCAGACCGGCGTGCGAAAGAGGACTATCACTCGTGGAACAGAGAATCGAATCGAATCCTCGGGCTCCGTCTTGGTGTTTCACGCATCTCCGCACTGCAATTGATTTGTTACACCACCCAAGGAGGATACGTACCAGATGGGTCCGGATGTACCAGAATAGGGGCCTCCTGTTGATCACGGAGCGTCAGTATCGCCGGCCCGTTCACTCTTTTCATTTGGAACCTCGCGTGCTTCGTATCACAGAGATGCCAATTTGTACTGAGTATGGGAATTGCTGCGCAGTACAACCTCAAACTGCTGAGATTGGAAGCGGAGTCTAGATAACCTCGTGTACCTCGTGTAGAACTCGATTTGTGGGCTGATGGTCAGCTGTAAACCTGACTCAGCCAAGCATCAATGGTCAGCACAGCCTCAGCTCGCCACTAGCAAATACTATTTCCATCCCTTTCCTTCTTGCAGTAAAGCCTAAGGCAAGACAAAAGCGACATTCCTCACATCAGATAAGCAACAAAATATCCCTTCTTCTGCATAATTGTAACTAGCATTAGCATAGCAATAAATAAACATTTTCCTGCGTTCATCTTACTCTGCTTGTAACCCTCACCTGATCTCGAATACAGAACCCTCAAACCTCGTGACATCCCCGTCAAAGTAAAACGAACCTCCTATTCGCAATACAAACCATCGAATTAAGCCGCATCACACTTACAAAAAGAAATTTCAGCTTCAACAAATTAAAGAGTCTCGACTTCCACGATCTTCCAAAACCCTAAAATTTCGCAGTCATCAGCCGAGAGTCCGGCTACGCATTCAATCCAAATGCAATCTACAGCGGCCGGATCTTCCTCCCACCTGCACCTCCCAAATTAATAAATCAATCTACAGTGCTCCTAGTCTCATACATACAATACTTTCAGTGCGAAGTATTTGTGAGAGTTCCGCCTTCTGCTTTCAGCGCTTCCGTGAAGTGTATCTGCCAGTCCCGTGCGATGACTTCGCGCTCGGTAACGATACGATGCCGTTGGATGTGATGGGAAGGTGATCAGGATCCTACTGCGTGACCGCGTCTTTGTGGCACTTCATGTAACATTAGTACTTATACTCGCTTTATTTCACAATCATATCCAACCAACATCACAGCGCCTCGCTCTACCTCCCATCCTTCCTGTAGAACCATACCTACCATTCCAGCACACCTACCTGCCATACTCATCCCTATCCCGTTCCCCTTTCCTCAAGCTCCGGATCCACAAACCTTCAATCCCTAGAGAAATCTGGATCTGGCACTGCTGCCTTCCTTCCGCATGCGGCAACCCTCGCACGGATGTTCGAGGCTAATGGTGTTCACGGTCGATCCAGAAGCCCGGCCCGCGATGGTGGCGCAATTGGCGCAAGAGATGCAGATGCATTTACCCCCTTCCCCTGGAAACTGCATTGGTCTTCCTTTTGAGTAGGTAGTGCAAAGGAAGACGGAATGCAAAGGGAAATCACCATTTAGATGAAGATGGATTGATGATAGATGAGTTTTATTTTCATGTCAGGGAGATTGAGGCTGAGGAGGGTAATTTGACTGATGTTGGAAAGAGAGAGTAATTGTTGCGAACTTGCGGGGTTTCAAAGTGTGATTCCGATGTTGGATGATTGAGTTTTTCCGTTCGGAGAAACTTGAAGAAGATTACCCTGGGCCGTAGGGAGGATATTCATATCACGTGCACAGAACGTGACCTTCGCTTCCAACTTGTTAAACCGGCCGTCTATTGAGGTCCAGTTCACAGCCAGATGCTGCAGAATGTTACACAGATCGAGTTCGTTTTTTACTTCATCATTCCAGGTTGTGAAAACCAAGGACTGTATTCGTCACGTTGCGTTCTGGGGGAAACCGGTGACGCTAAAAGGAACCAGAGGAGCTTTGAGAGGCTAGATGGAGCAGCCAAGAGCTTGCTAGAAAGAATGTTTTGTTGCATTTCGCAGAGGGGGCGGGGAGTATATAAGTTCTGGTTCTCCCCTGATGTCCTCCCCGATGTGGACGGGAGAGAGCTGGTTGATGATCACGTGATACATATCAACTCGTTGTCGAAGACACGGAAATATCCATTTTGCTAATCGAGAAGTGGCTCAGGATACTGAGGAGATATTTAGAATAAGATGTCTGTTCTGCATAAGCGCAATAGCATGTTTAAATACCGATCTCAGAAGAAAAGTTTTCGGGCACGTGACTCATAACAAGTTCCTCAATCTCGACTTCAGCTCCTCCCTTAGACCTTCAAAGAGACCTTAAGTCAAACTCAAATCAGCTCAGAAGAGCTTCATGACTTCTCGAAGATGATAAGCCTTTAAAATCTTCGATAACCCACAAAGCCGAGTAATTTCAACTCAAACTCCAAGAATACCAGCATCCTCCTCAAGCCTAACTCATCATAACACGATGGACCCTCCATCTTCCCCTCCACCATCATCACCAAGCCCCACAAATGAATCAATGTCCGAAGAAGAGCGGCAACTCCACTTATCATTCATGCGTGAAGCACTCTCCATGGTACCATCCCCAACTTCCCGTCTCTCCAAACTCATATTAACAGCACCCCTAGGCTGAGCTCGCCCTCACCACAAACGAAACCCCAGTAGGCTGCGTCTTCGTGCACAAAAACCGTATCATAGGCCGCGGAATGAATGCCACAAACGCAACTTACAACGGCACACGCCACGCTGAATTCATCGCCATAAACGATATCCTGTCCCAGCCTCTCCTCTCTCCTTCCAATTCAGAAGAAGAGAAGGGAGACAAGAGGAGGAAGTATAGTCCCGAAGTGCTGAGAGAGTGTGATCTTTATGTGACGGTTGAGCCGTGTATCATGTGTGCGAGTTTGTTGAGACAGTTCGGGGTTCGGAAGGTGTTCTTCGGGGCGGGGAATGAGAAGTTTGGGGGGTGTGGGGGGGTTTTGAATATTCATGTTGCGAATGGCGCGTCAGTGTCCGAGGATTATGACGGTGAGGGGGAAACGGGGAGGGAAGAGAGGAGGAAGAGGCATGAGGATGATTATGAAGTTAGTGGGGGTTGGTTGAAGGAAGAGGCTATTTTGTTACTGAGGAGGTTTTATGTTCAGGAGAATGGGAGGGCGCCGGAACCGAGGAGGAGGGGGAAGGAGGGCAGGGCTTTGAAGGTGGAGGATTTGGAGGTTGTGTCTTTGGGGGAGAGAAAAGGGGCTATTGGTTGAAGTATATCTGGAAACAGAAGACTAAGCTAATCGAATGGGAGACATCGCAAAGCCTGGCCACACAGAGGGACGGCAGCTCAAGAGAAGAGCCAAGAGGAAATCAAGAGGTCAAGCCATTGGCCAGGAGCAACAGAGCTCCAGAAATAGAATCTTAAATCGAGCTTTCTCAAACCAATCAATTCCCATTCCATTTCATATTTACAAAACACCTTTCCCATTCTCACATTCTTCCATCTCATCTAAGCAAGCTTCTGGCCCGTCCTCTCAGCCTCCAGCTCTCTCTCCGCCTGCTGATAGTACTTCGCCGTATCCACACCATGCTGATTATGATTCACAAAGTTGAACCAGGGAATTACATGCAGAAACAGTCCCGAATATCTCGAGTTTCTGCTCGCCATACCCTGCGCATACGGTGTGAGGGTGCTGTGTCCATACAGCGGCTCTCCCTTCTTAACTTTTGCAACCATCTCCTTCATATCCATTTCAACTTCTCTCTTATTTTCCGTGAACCCGTAGAAGCGCACTATCCACCTCTTACGTTAGCAAATATTCCCTCACTCCTCCTCAAAAGCAAGAAAGGAACAGGGTAACCCACAAATCGATCGCTGATAGAACAGCAAAAATCCAGCACCGAGCCCAATCACACCCGTGAGCCGCATAATCGGCGCAAATCCACCCTTGCCCACATACGACGGAGCAATTCTCTCCCACGTTAACATCAGCGCTGGCCCACTGGCCCCGAAAACAGCTCCGGCTGCGTAGTCGCTAGGACGAGCATAGCTGACGACTCGTTTAAAATGTCTACCTTTTGTTAATATCCTTCCAACACCTCCACTGATCGTCCTAGAATTTGAGGGAGCTTACGGATCGGAGTCGATGAGCTATGAGTAGGTTGTTAGCTTCGTTCTTGTGGAATAGAGAAGGGCAGGGCGTACGGGATACTCTGATGGGACAGTCTTTGCTGGCACAAACGGCCGCTGCTCAGTGTTCGACATGTTGGCGCTCCAATTGCTGTCCCAATTGCAGTTCGAGGTTGGCGTGAGGTCTGCTTTTCGAATGTCGTTCTCGAGCCGATTGGCGCTAGGGCGATTCGATACGGGAAGCGGGAATGACCCTGTCTGCAATCGCGTTACCCGTTTGGTGGACGCGCTTCTCGTGTATTGAGGAGCAAGAAAGTTCTAAATCTCAAATTATCGTGATTTCTTGGATGTCGGATTGGAGATAAAGGTTTCTTGGAGATATTGAATTCTTTCGATTCCCTAGTTAAAGATGTCGACCTCAGTAGCATCAAGACCTCTTCCCACCGACGGACCTACAGCAGGAGGAGACGAATTGGATGATCTCTTTGACTACGACGTGGACGATATCAATGATCCTTTCAGCGAGAATTATGTGGTTCCAGGAAGCAAAGAGAGGGCGAAAGAGGAAGCAGCTAAAGTGAAAGCTGATGCCGACTTGGGAATTGATAAGAAGCTTGAGATCACACGGCAACCAAGAGCTCCGAGAGTGAGGCTTGACGAGGACAGGTAGAAAGACTTTGTCGATTGCACAAGGGTTATACTAACAGCAATCTTAGACTCCTTTCAGCAAATGGTATCCCAAAACTACGAGCCAAAGCAAAGCACCATCTGAAGTTCAAGGGCAAAGGTCATGAAGTTGTTCTCCACGAACATGCTATCAAGCTCCAGCTAATGATCCCAGTATTCCGACGCTTCTAGACTCCTCTCCTTCTACCAACTCTGGCTCGACGACCTCTTCCCCAAAGCCAAATTCCTAGACGCCTTAGCAATGGTAGAGAAAACAGGACACAAGAAACGAATGCAAATGATGAGAATGGAGTGGATTAACGAAGGCAAACCGCACTCATCTGTTCACCAAGATTCCATATTCGACGAACCTGCACTTCCACCGAGAGAAATTGGTGAACGTGAAAAGACTGCTCCAAGAGTGGCGCCTATATTTGAGAAGAGAGCGAGTGAGAGGCCGAAGACACCAGTTGCTGATGCGGAGGCGGATATGGATGATGATATATATGATGCTACACCGAGACCGAGAAGGCAGCCCGCTAAGGAGTCTATTTCTCAAACTGATTCTCTGTTCGGTGGTACTACGCAGAGTATCTTTGGGCCTGCAAAAACTGTGGTTGAAGATGGTCCGGATGAGGATGAACTGGATGCATTGATGGCGGACCTAGACAATGAGGCTTTGCAACGAGATCTTCAGCCTGTAGCTGCTCCAGCAAAACCAGCTGCGGCAATTACTCAGGAGATTGATGAGGATGAGATGGAAGCTATGGCGGAAATGGACATGTGGTAATCGAGGGGTTCTGGCGTTTGCAGGTGGGCACATTGGGCGGCGTATTGGCGTACATGTGTGAAATCTGAATGACAAACAAACTTCGATTTTTCATTCATCCATAGTAGATCACCCTGAATTGTACGAAATCGTGTTGGTACAATGATATTATCGCTGATGGTGGGGTAAACTGCAGCCTCGCGTAAAGAGGTCAACATCCAAAATCTTCCCACATCACATCAGCCTTCCAACAAGGCTGATTCAAGTTACCAACCACATCACCATGGACGACTCTCTTGTCGCTGCCCTCGAGAATGTACGGCTCTCAAGTAGTACATCGGATAACACAGCAGATGACTTGGTTGATCACATCCTCGACTCCCAGCGGCCACGCAAACGCATAAAGCAAGACACCGAAACTCTCAAGCTCTCACTCGAAGAGAAATACCTCACGCCCTCAACCTCATTCTCCCCGGAATGGCTGAACAAGCTACAGCAGTAAATTTCCCGTCTCATCTGGGTATATTCGAAAGCTAATATCTGCGTGCAAAGGAGATGGGAAGCCCCCACCGACTACACAACCCTCTTCAAAATCGCCCCAACTCAAACCCGAACCATAACCCGTTTCACACGCGAAGGCCTCGAGGGGCGCGTAACTGGCTACAAAGAAGTTACCGTCCCTGCCAATAGCGCCACCGCGAAGAACAGCACATCGTTCCTACGCAAACCCGCGAATAGAGCAGACTTTGTGCGTGGAGCAGCTGGTTTCTTCCCCTTCGCGCCAGGAGGTTTGGAAGGCGTGGAAGCTGCGGCAGCGCTGGAGGAGCAGGCTATAAGGGATGAGGTTAAGGTTCAGGATGGAAAGAGTAAACTGGAGAGGGTGATCAATTTCAGTGGGGAGGGGGGGTTATTAGAGGTTCCGCCAGGGTTTGAGAGGGGGCTGGATTTTGGAAAGAAGAAAAAGGATGAAAGTGATATTAAAGAGGCGGAAGAGGTGGAGAATGTTTTGGAGGAAGAGCCTGAAGATGAATTGGCGCAGGAGGGAGGAAAAGAGAATGGTGCTGTGGCAGATCCTGGTGATGCTTCAGACGAAGACGGTGAGGATGATATCGATTCTTTATTACCGGTCGAGTTTCCTGCGTTGGAACCTCATGGAGTGCTTGCAGCTTCAAGTGCAAAGAGAGGTGGGAGAGAATGGGCACATATGGTCGACGTCAAGAGGGATATCACGAATTTTAGGGAACTGGTTCCGGACATGGCAAAAGAATGGCCTTTCGAACTGGATACCTTCCAAAAAGAAGCAGTATACCATCTCGAGAATGGAGATTCCGTATTCGTTGCAGCACATACATCCGCAGGAAAGACAGTGGTGGCTGAATATGCAATTGCTCTTGCAGCTAAGCATATGACAAAGGCCATTTACACTTCACCCATCAAAGCATTGAGTAATCAGAAGTTCCGAGACTTCAGACAAGTGTTCGATGAAGTTGGTATCTTAACTGGCGACGTTCAGATCAACCCAGAAGCAAGCTGTCTGATTATGACAACGGAAATTCTCCGAAGTATGCTGTACAGAGGAGCAGATCTCATTCGAGACGTGGAGTTTGTAATATTCGACGAAGTTCACTATGTCAATGACCTGGAACGTGGTGTTGTTTGGGAAGAGGTCATTATCATGTTACCAGAGCATGTTACTTTGATTCTCCTCTCTGCCACAGTCCCGAATACGTACGAATTTGCTTCTTGGGTTGGACGAACGAAAAGGAAAGACATCTATGTCATCTCAACACCGAAGCGACCTGTGCCCTTGGAACATTATCTTTGGGCTGACAAAGGCGTTCACAAAATTGTCGACTCGGAAAAGAGGTTCATCGAGAAGGGTTGGAAAGATGCAAACGACGTTCTGTCTGGCCGGGATAAGCAAAAGGTGCTGCCAGCACCAGAGGCCAATGCCCGCGGAGGTGGTAATGCCAGAGGTGGACGAGGCAACAACCAGCGTGGTGGAAATCAAAGAGGAGGCGGCCAACAACGGGGTGGCGCACAACAGCGAGGCCGCGGAGGACCTCCTAGAGCGAGCCATAATCCCGGGCATATGGGGAGAGGAGGTAGACCAGGTGGACGAACCTCTGCAGCTCAGGATAAGACGCTCTGGGTCCATCTCGTGCAGTTTCTCAAGAAAGAGAGCTTACTTCCTGCCTGTATCTTCGTCTTCTCCAAGAAGCGATGCGAAGAGAACGCAGATGCACTCAGCAATCAGGACTTCTGCACTGCCACGGAAAAGAGCGCAATTCACATGATCATTGAAAAGTCAATTGCGAGATTGAAGCCAGAAGATAGAGTACTGCCGCAGATTGTACGGTTAAGAGATCTGCTTGGTCGAGGTATTGCAGTTCATCATGGTGGTCTACTTCCGATTGTGAAGGAAGTTGTCGAAATGCTGTTCGCGCAAACATTGGTGAAGGTTCTTTTTGCCACGGAGACCTTTGCCATGGGCCTGAACTTGCCAACTCGAACAGTCGTCTTCTCTGGTTATCGAAAGCACGATGGCCATTCATTCCGGAATTTGTTGCCAGGAGAGTATACCCAAATGGCTGGGAGAGCTGGTCGTCGTGGTTTGGATACCGTTGGATCCGTCATAATTGTCGCTTCGGGTGGTGGTGAAGCTCCTCCTGTGACTGAACTGCGGCAGATGATTCTGGGAGATCCATCAAAGTTGCGCTCACAGTTCAGATTAACGTACAACATGATTTTGAACCTCCTCCGCGTGGAAGCACTCAAGATCGAAGAGATGATCAAACGAAGTTTCAGTGAGCATGCTACGCAGCAACTATTACCAGAACACGAGAAAGCCGTCAAGGTTTCGGAAGCAGATTTGGCCAAGATCAAGCGGGAGGCATGTGATACTTGCGATAAAGACCTCGATGATTGTCACCAAGCTGCGCAGAACTACAAGCAATTGACGCTGGATCTACATCTTGGACTGTAAGTGTCGTGAATCTCATTTAATTTTCTATTGTCCCATAAAGTTTTGCTTTCTAGAGGCATTGTTCCTAGTTCTCCCGGAACATTCTGATGGGATACTTGCTGACCTTTGTAGGCTGGCTACGCCTGTAGGACGCAGAATGTTCTCACCAAAGCGACTAGTCGTGTATACCAGAGACGGCATCCGAACTCCAGGGATTCTTCTGCGAGAAGGAGCGACTAGTGGCCCTGCTCCTACCGTTCATGTGCTGGAAATCAGAACGAGAAGAGACCAAAGAGATTCTACCGACTTGCTCCCATACTTACCGAAATTTAGAAGCTTGTTTACTCGGCTCCCGCTACAGCATAAAAAGTCGATTGTTACGAAGGCTCTCCATATACCAGTTTCCGATATCGAGTACGTAATTCCTCGACTTTGCCATTCCTCCCATGTCCTATGGATTCTGGAGACTTCAAATCTCCTTTGCCCTTGAAGTTTCAACGGCGTGTGATACGATCAGAGTCCACCCGGCCCAAGTGTCTCAGGGATTATGTGCATTTGAACTTTCCCCTACAATGCGCCCAGAATCCTGAAATATTCAAACCCCTCTCCACTTATTGTACTTGAAATCATGATAAAAAAATTGACTTGTTTAGGTGCGTCACGCAAACGGTCTTAAAAGGTGTAATTCCCGATATATTCAACGGCGGTGAAGAGTATCAGAAGGCTCGCGACCAATTATGGTTGGTGTGCCAGTCATGGCAATTAGACGAATGGAACGAAATGGATCTGTCCCGAGTGAAGGACCTTGCGCTTAGGGACTTTATCGCTAAACGCTTTGAAGAGATGAAAGTGGCGCAAAAGGGACAGTGTTTGAAGTGCCCCCAGTTCGTGAAACACGTAAGAGCCCCTCGCAGTTTACTGAATACTTCTTGTTCCAAAGTGCAGTCGAATCATGCTTTTATTCTTCGCAAAGCTCGAAGACCCAGATTACTTAGGACTACGGGACCACGCAACTCAAAGCTAACTATTCCCAGTTCGCCATGTGCCATGATCAATGGCTCATCAAAGAAAATATTTCCCAACTCCGCCAACTCATGTCCGACCAAAACCTGCAACTCCTCCCTGACTACGAACAACGCTTGCAAGTCCTCAAAGATCTCGACTTTATCGACGATAGCTCCCGTGTGCAACTCAAAGGAAAAGTAGCCTGTGAGATTCACTCTGCGGATGAGCTTGTACTTACCGAACTCATCCTCGATAACGTCCTCGCAGCCTATGAGCCCGCTGAGATCGTCGCCCTGCTCTCTGCATTCGTCTTCCAAGAAAAGACAGATATGGTTCCAAATCTCACTGGTAACTTGGAGAAAGGAATGAAGACCATCATCGAGATCTCTGAGAAGGTCAACGAGCGCCAGACCTACCACCAAGTTATTCTTTCCTCGGACGACTCAAACGACTTCGTTTCTCGCCCGCGCTTCGGTCTCATGGAAGTCGTCTATGAATGGGCGCGTGGTATGAGTTTCAAAAACATTACAGATCTGACGGATGTCCTTGAAGGCACAATTGTGAGGGTTATTACGAGATTAGATGAGACATGTCGTGAAGTCAAGAACGCGGCGAGAATTATCGGCGATCCAGAGCTGTTTACCAAGATGCAGACCTGTCAAGAGATGATCAAGAGGGACATCACCGCTGTTGCTAGTCTTTACATGTAGATTTAGATCACTCTCCCTCTCACATGAGAGCCAAATATCAAAGTACTGAATGTATATGGTACATTCCATCGACGCAGCCTTCTAGAAGACTTGTGTGGCATTGCCTTATTATAGAATGACTTGCATTAGCTTCCTCAGCAGCCTCATGTCCTCAAGCTGATGGTGTCGTTAGGCCTCAAGCGAGGTTGCCTTGCGCATTGCTACCCAAGGCACCAACTTCCCCCCCCTTTTCCCCTCCTCCCTGAACCTTATCCCTAAACATACTCAAGTAGCCTCTAGATACGTTGCCAGAGATCGGCAGTCTTGATGCTGTACTACGTCAGCTTGCATAGTTAAATGCACGACAGTGCCTTAGGTTGAGGCATTTTTGCCTGTTGAGGCTGTTGGGCTTTACATGTGAGAGCGAGGCTGTTGCTGGATGTAGCAGGGGACCTTGGAACATAATAACATTGAGTCGAAAACAAGTAAGGCTGGATGTTCGACGAACATTAGGAACATTAAGCAGTGAAGGTCGAATGAAAGTTCCAGTGACGGGGATAATTGAATAGACTCAACTCAATTGTACCGGCAGTCCTGGAACATTGAGTAAATATACCAGATCATTGTACTAAGTAAGCTTGGAACATTGAAGTTAAGATGGAAATATGCAAGACTGATCCTTTAGGTTTTTTTAAGTATTAGATTAAAATCGCTTGGAATAGATAAGAGGAGCGAGGCCAAGGATAGGATGTCCAAGAGAAGTCCGTACATTGAGATCGAGTGCTTGCTTGATTGTCCTAGATTTGATGAAACAAATGAGTTGAGCATATTTACAATGTACGGTAGCGTTACGGGACATTGAGATTTAGAAGTTTAGAGAATATATGCTTGATTGTGCTAGAAATAATAGTACAATTACTAGATAGGTGCAGAATGCAGCGCACCTTTATAGAGCATTGAGTTGCAGAAGATTAGAGAACGCATGCTTGATTGTCCCAGCAAATATAGTACAATCAATCGACAGACTTAGAATGTACCGCAACATTTGTAGGGCATTAAAATCTGGAGATTGATGATTCTGTAGGCGGAAGATGATTTGGCGTCGCATGGGATGGGGTCGAGGGATGTGCTCGGGATTGAGGGCGTTGAACGATTCTCGGAGCGAGTGCACAAGGTACTATATAGAGAATCTGGACTACCTATAAGTCAACCTTTTTACAAGATGCAAAACTTGTTTGGCAGATTGAAATACTAACGACGACAAACTCGTATATTTGCTACCCCTAGGTGCAAGTATCCGCTTGAGAGCAAATTCCAAAACCGGCGAAGGCACAAAGCCCCGGGCAATTAAATTCAGGAAGAAGTAAGCAAAGAGGATAACCTTTAACATTTTGATTTCGGATGAAAGTTCGCAGATTGGATGAGAGGACTTGATTGTTCTAGTAATAGAGGTATATTTAAACTGGATAGGCTCAGAATGTACTATAACGTTATAAGACATTAAGATTTGTAAACTTATAAATTTTATACTCGATTGTTCTAGAACTGGTGGTATAATAAAGGGGGGGATTGCAAGTCTATTTTACCTTGAGGATTTGGGATATTAAAAGTTGGAAATTCAAAAACTGAATGCTTGATTGTTCTAGAGCTAATGGCACAATGGGAGAGGTATAATGGAAGAGTATATAGCTCCATTGTACTGCAAAGTTCTGGGACATTGGAATGTAAAATGCAACGCTCTGAATATTCCAGAGCTGATGGTACAATGGAAGAGGTACAATTGAAGAGAATGCAGCTCAATTGTACGGCAAAGTTATGGGACATTGGGATGCAAATGCAACGCTCTAATTGTTCTAAGCTATGTTGTACAATTGAAATGCCATGCAAATGCAACGCTCTAAATGTTCCAGGCTAGGTATGTACAATGAAAAGGCCATGCAAAAATCCACGCCAGTATAAAAGCAAATCTATGGAAGCTCACCCGCTTTCTCCGCATAAGCTCTCTCCTCACCGCTAAGGGTGGTCGGGTCAATGTATCTACAAGTAAGTGCGAATCGCAGCTTTCCACATGGCTTGACTTCATGCTCGTACAACTGTTGGATCTTTGCTCCATGCATGATCATGATATCACCGTGCTCCAGGAGGATTTTGAGAACTGGAACCTTTTCCTGTTTCTTGTTATTGGCCTTGGTTTTGCCACAAATTTTGGCCTTGGCTTTTGGTCGCCATTGCATGACGGAACTGCAACCAAGGGACATCGACGCAACGGTTGGGCCCAGGGTCTTTTCGCCATCATCATGCCACTTCCATTGTAAGCAAAGATCTCTTGCTGGATATAGTGGAAAACTTACACCCATGTGGGAACCCTCAAAGTAGCCGACGGACAGCATTTCATTGAATTCGTTGAAACTGCCAAATGCTTCACCTCCCAGTGCAACGCTCTTTTTTCCAGCCGAGGACAATTGCGTTATGGCACTGATAATAACAGATGGCGCATCCTTGAAAGGCCTGGACTCTTGAGCCACTCTATATTTGTATGGTGCACCCTATCGTCAGTTAGTCAAGATCGTTTGGAACTGTCAGAGCATAAATACCCAATTAGTAGCCCAGTGTGCGGTCAAGACTTCATTAACTCCTACCACTCGTTAGTCATTTGGAAGCCACCAAGACCAGGAGACTTACCTTTATTATGTCGGGAAGGATTTCTCTTCAGGCCCAGATCAGTTCGTTGCAAATCCTCAAACAGGCCATCCGCCCCCTCTGGCTGCTGATTGATGTTGGCATTGGGTTTCAGATGATAAACATAGCCAATGATTGCGCCAGGTTTGCCGTCTGACGTTTCTTTTGGCATCTCGACTGCCGTCTCGTCTGGCGTCTCATCAGGCGTCTTAACTGGCGTCTCGTCTGGTATGCCGTATCGATATATCTTGTAGCCAAATTCGTGTTCCGGGGGATCCAATTCAAGCCGGTCAATTATGTCGTCGACAACGTCTTTGTGCATTTCTCCAGGGTCTGTTCTCAATGACCTCGGAATATCGTTGCCATTGGCGGTGGATTCGTCAGCTGTGATTATGCGTGCAGGAAGAGAATATTCAAAGTGTCCGTTGGAGGTGGAGCTTTCACAAATCCATCTTCCCCATTCCACACGACGACTGCAGCAGCCACAGAGAGGGCACACAACTCCTCTTTTGCATTTTTCTTCAAAGCCGAAATTTCCCAGCGTCTCCACATCTTCCATAGTCGGGAGCCGTGGCTTCAGGGGTCCAGTGTGGACTTCGAGACCGCTCGGATCTCGGAGCTCTTTGAAATTGGTTCGCTCCAAGAGGTACTGTTCGGTATATTCAAGAGTTTTGTCATTGACATCGCTGCCAAATTTGAAGAACCCGGTGCACGTTGTCTTTTCCCGGACTCCCAACTTCTCAGCTACCGGGTCGGCATTCAAGCAGGTCCAACCTTGCTTATAAATAACCTTGCTCTCTTTCTTGCACTTGGGGCACTCCTTAACCTCAGCCTTGTGCGTGTTGAAATCTGGAGGAGTATGTGGAGTGGCCTTTGCAGACCACCACGACTTCTCGTCCAGATTGATTTTTTCAAGTCTCACCATCCAACGGCTGAGTCCGTTGTAATTCTCACACCACACGTCGGTGGCGTGGAACCAATCAAGTGGGCAATAATAATGGGGAAGTGCGGTGGGACAGCCATGATTGCCTTGACCTAACAAGGAATTAGCTGTAAAGAATATGGAATGCCAAAGGGGAAGCTTACCCGCAATAACGCCGATTGGCTTCACAATCTGCTTGCTTTTCAAGAATGCTTTGGCGAATCTGGAGTCGGTCTGGCTGGTGACCTGCACCATCTTTCCAGTCTGTTTATCTGCCTCCTTGCCGCCACCACTGCAAAAGTTAGTAATAGAAAGGAGATGCGGAACGTAATACTCACACTCTGGTGATGATGACTTGGTCACCAAAGTAATCTCTCTCTCCAACCTCCTTGTCGCATAGAATTCCGTACGCAATGCCTTCATTGGTGTACGCGCCAGATTGGTAAGCCCTGTACCAATCAAGAGTTTCACAGAGCTGCTGCCGCTTTTCCGCATGGAATAGGGGCTTCCCGAATGGTTCAGGTTTGCCACCCGTCTGGTTGCCGTAGTAGGCTTCCGGTTGCTGGGTTAGCTGGACTGACTGGGCTGGCTGAGTTTGCTGCTTTTTCTGCTTTGGCTGACTTGCGTTGTTGGTATTGCCATTTCTTTTGCGCTTTGTGACACGAGTCGGGTCTGTCATCTTGGTTAGAATTGGGTGAATAATGTTATGAGTAATTGATGCAGAAAGAATTAAAAATGTTCGATGATAAGAAGAACTCGGGTAAAAAGATATTTCAGGAAGGATAACACTGCTGTGTGGAGTCGAACGAAATAGTTCTGGATTGTGATGTTTTCCGCGGAACAATGGGACGTATTGAAGTCTGTTTCTCGCGGGACTATCAGACGGTCAAGAAGTTCTTTGGGATGTTTTCCGCGGAACAATGGGACGTATTGAGTTTATTTCTCGCGGGACTATCAGACGGTAGTCGGGAGAAGCGAGAAGGGGACGGCCGGCTATGAATCGGATCCCAAAGCAGCCGCGTCAAGAGCAGGGGATTGCCGGCTATGAACCGGATCTTGAACGGGCCGTGAGAACGGAGAAGATGGTGGCTGGTTGTAAGTCGTCCCCGAAGCCGCCGCGAGAAGAGAAGGAGGTAACCGGCTGTAAGTTGTACCCGAAGTAGCCGCAAGAAGGGAAGGAGGTAGCCGGCTATGATCCCGACCCGAAGTAGCCGCAAGAAGATAAGCGAGAGATCGGCAGTAAGCCGTGCCTTGAAGTGAATCGTGAGAAGAGAGAAGCGGGAGACCTGCAGTGATACGGATCGTAGAGCAGCCACAGGAAGACAATGGGCCGGCCGGCTACAAGTCGGACTGTGGAGCGAGCCGTGATAATGGAGAAGGGAAGGGCGGGCTACCAGTCGAACCTTGAGGAGGGTTGTAAGAAGGGAGAAGGAACTGCAATAATGCGTGTCGTAAAGCGAAGCGTGAGACGAGCCTCGCTTCAAGCGGGAATGTGGTAGTTGGCTGTGACTCCTCTCAGGGAACGAGTTGTAAGGATGGAGAAGGCAGTGAGTGAATCGCTTCAAGCGAGTATGTGGTAGTTGCTGTGACTCCTCTCGGGGAGCGTGTCGCGGGGATGGAGAAGACAGTGAGAGAATCGCTGGAAGTGAGGACGTGAAAGTTAGCGGTGACTCCTTCCAGGGACCGACGGGTGGAAATGGAGTGAATCACTTCAAGCGAGGACGTGGTAGTACGCAGTGATTTCTGTCAAAGAGCGAATCGTGGGAATGGAGAAGGCAGTGAGTAGACAAGCTTCGCTTCAAGCGGGGATGTGGTAGTCGGCTGTGACACCTTTCAGGGAGCGACGTGTGGAAATAGAGAAGACAGTGACTCAGTTGGTCTCCGGCTCTTGATGTCCTTTGATATGGAGGAAGCCGACAAATAGAACTGACGGTTCTGAGAGCCTTCGTTAATAAAGAAAGTCGGTGCTGACGCGGAACGAAGAGCTCATAGATGAAGACAGAGCTTACCAGTGATCAACTGTATTGCTGAAGGGAGAAGTCGATGGAAGATTCCGTATCCCGGATGACTCTTGGACAAGAATGCAGCCGGCAAGCAGGACTGAAGGATGCGGAGACCGCTGTCAAGAAAAGATGTCGATGCTGATGTCGAATAAAGTGTTTCTGAATGAACACAGAGCTTGTGGATGATGAAAGGCGTTGTTGAAGAAAGATGTTGATGAAAGGAAAATGTTGTTGAGGAAATTATGTTGTGCGCGGAGGTTGTGAGGTTTTTAAGGAGGGAAAGTCAACAGAGGAAGGAGCTTAAGCGAGAGAGCACTCGCCTCGCACATCCACTCACTCAGTTGACCTCAGTGAATCAACCACTCGCTAAGGCAGACCGATTCGACCGTTCGTCACACACACGTGATGTGTGTTCGATCTACCGGTACCTCGACCTGGGTAAATCGCCAACCGCCTACCTAGGTATGCACTCGCACAGATCGGGCGGGCACAACGTACAAGTCGGGGCACCTGAACTGCTCAACGTTTAAAGAAATACTTAGACATACCTTGAACGCTCGGCATGTTGCCCCTTTGGGGCGTGCACGGCATTATCTCTGCCATGTTGTGGTTGTGGAGAAGGAAGAGGTAAACTCGACGAAAATAAACCCTTATATAGGGGCCAGGAAGAGGGGCTCCTTCCGCAAAAGAAGTCCGTGCGTTTGTGTTCGTATTGTTACTATCACTTGATTCTTGCTCAAAGCGTCTACTGTGTTAGGAGTGAATTCCTGGTTGTGCTTTCCCAAAGTTCCAGCAAAATGTACTTGTCCTTTCTGTACAATGGTCTCAAGTTAGCTATTGAAACTCTCTTTTATGTTAGTTTAATGAATGTTCATTGTACCTGTCTTTCCTGTACAATGGTCTCAAATCATCTGTTCAAACTCTCCCCTACGTCAGTTTAATGGCTTGTTATTGTACTTGTTCTTCCTGTACAATGGCATCAGATTTGTCTGCTAAAAGTCCCTCTGTCAGTTCAATGACTTTTCATTGTACTTGTTCTTCATGTACAATGGTCTCAAGTCATTCAGTTGAAACTCTCCTCTATGTCAAATTTATTGACTGTTTATTGTACCTGTCTTTCCTGTACAATTCTCAAGTCATTCTGTTGAAACCTCCCCTTCGTCAGTTTCATGGCTTGTCATTGTACAGTACCTGTCTTTCTAGGACAATGGTCTCAAGACTTTCTGTTGAAATTCTCATCTCTGTCAGTTCAATGGCGTTTGATTGTACTTGTCCTTCCGGTACAATGTCATTGAGTCCTTCTGATCTCTCTTCGTGTTTTCTCAGCTCCACAAGCCCTTGATTGTACCCACTGCTTGGGGACAATTAGATGTCCTAACCCTTGGTTGTACCAGTGTACTCGAGTACAACTAGGACTATATCTTGCTTGAATGTACTTGCCCTTCCGGTACATTGGCAATCCTTTCCTCTGGCCATGAAGATCTTCTGAGGGGCTTGACTTCTCTCGGGGGCTGTCGTCCACTGAATTCGGCCATTCTTACTCCTTTTACACGTCCAGCCCAAGCATATAATGGGAACTGAGATTGGGAAGGGAAATCCAGGTATTTTAAAGACTGGATTGAGTTCTCAATGGAATTATATCGTCGTGCAGGTCTGAAGACGTCGCGCGAGTCAGACTCGGACTGGGGATAGCCCTCTCGCTAAAGCAAGAAGCCGTCGAATCCCTGCTCAAAGATCTGAGGCTCGTGAGGGCTCCTGGTGGGCCTCGGAGGCTGGACATTATGCATTGAAGAAGAAAAGGGTTTGAGCAAGAGTCCAATTGACGCGGAAAAGCTTGAAGGAATATGCAAATGTCATAATCTAGCTAGGGAAGTGGGGTTTCGCATTTCCCGGTGGGGAGAAGAATGCTGGAGATGGAGGCGTGAGTCTTGGCAGATAAAGAAACTCCTGCAGGGATTCAGAACAGCCAAAGAAGAGCCCACTAATAACATCGATTTGCAGGAAAACCGTATTGTTCACCACCAATGGCTTATGAACAGTCCAGTGCAATGATTGGTGTAATTCTGTTACAAAGTGCGCCTTTTCCCTTTGTTCGAGGGCCATTAGATCGGGATGTTTGACCCCCACCCACAGGGGAGCCAAACGCACCCGTCTGGCCACGCTCTCGCATCTTGGATTCTCGATTCCTCACCGGTGAGGCTGACCGGTGAAGCAACAACGTGCCAAACTCCCAATCATTCCCCCCACAAGATAGACATGACTAGCGCTCCTCCAGAAGACACGAGTCATGGGTTCCAATAATTTCCATGACGCCTTGTACTTTGGTACATTTGGGGTTGGGGAATACCCACAACTGGGTCGGCAAGCGCAGGACCGAGGTTCGATCCGCAGCAGAGTGATAAACTTGGCGGGTTTAACCCCGCAGAAGCAATGGAGGGTCGGCAACTGTACATGGAGTACAAGCGTACAAGCGTACAAGCGTACAAGCTGGCCAACCTGGAGCTTCCGGACTGACTTCCCTTCCCTTGCCTCAATTCTCTTTTATATTTCTACAATCTCTTCGCATCCGGACCGCTGCCTCTGATAAAATTCGATTTTTCAGGATATATCCAGTTTGAGTGGTCACTGAGGTTTAAGGCCTGAGATAATCAGGGCATTTGTTGACGTCAACCGAATAGCCGAGCTGACGCCTCCGAGTACCGACAGCATGGTGTTCTCTCCACCCTCTTGGGTCCCAAAGCTGCAGAGTAAGCAGCCAGCTTTACCTTCATCCTCCTCAATTCGCACATTCACGAGCGCGTCAACAACCGAAATGCTGACGCTTAGCACGAAATAGGTCCACCAGACTCGGTTCCATTATGGCAATTCATGCTGGACGACGCCTACGGGCGACGTCCTCTCAAAACCTCACGGAATCCGTTCACGTGTGGGATTTCTGGGAAGACATACACTGCGCAGGAGATGGTAGATCGGACTGACCTTCTGGCACGAGCTCTCGCAAAGGAATTCGGCTGGCAACCAAACCAAGGAACAGAATGGGACAAGGTTGCGGGCATCTTCGCTTTGAATACTGTACGGAAGTGTCTCCTCGAAGAACGAGAAATATTGCTAACCAGTCAATTCTGCAGATCGATTCTATGACTTTGGCATATGCTGTCCACCGTCTGGATGGTATCGTGAGCCCAGCGAATGCTGCGTATTCCGCATCAGAGCTTGAATTTCAATTGAAGAATTCTCGCGCAAAGGCCCTTTTCACAGTAAGTCGAAACCAAAATCACTATATAATGTCTTTAAACAAACTAATGCTTGTCAAACAGTGCATACCCCTCCTTGAAATATCGCTACAAGCAGCGAAAGCTGTAGGAATCCCAAACAATCGAATCTATATACTGGAAATGCCCAAGGAGTTTTCTGGCAATAACACAGTTCCATTCAAAACAGTTGGACAATTAATTGCTGAGGGAGACAAACTTCCTCAGCTCCCGAAGCAGAAATGGGAGAAGGGACAGGGAGCTAGACAAACTGCATACCTCTGCTATTCCAGCGGAACATCTGGATTGCCGGTGAGTGATGCTTTCTCGAGACGCTAATGAACAGCCGCTTACAATTCCCAATAGAAAGGAGTGATGATCAGTCATCATAATGTAATCTCAAACGTGCTCCAGATTAAAACTTTCGAAAGTCCATGTCGGGATGCTCGGCCGCCGGAAGAGAAGACCGAAGTAGCATTGGGCCTCTTACCACTAAGCCATATTTATGGATTGGTTGTCATCGCCTCAGCCAACAGCTACCGGGGTGATGAAGTGATTGTCCTCCCGAAATTTGAGCTGCAATCATTTCTGAATGCAATTCAAACACGGAAGATTCGTACATTGTACCTGGTAATTTATTTGTCCTTGATATTCTTGGTGGATTTTACTAACTTCCTTTCAGGTTCCGCCGATCATCATCCTAATGGCGAAAAGCTATCAGGCATGCTCAAAATACGATCTCAGTAGTGTGGCGACGATCTTTACTGGAGCTGCGCCTCTTGGTGCAGAAACCGCAGAGGATCTTCAGAAACTTTATCCATCCTGGATGATTCGTCAGGCTTATGGTATGCTTGCAATAGACCGTTGAATATCTGATACTAATAAATTCAGGTTTGACCGAGACCTCCACCGGCGTTTGTTCGAGCTCAGAAACGGACATCTGGTTTGGAAGCAGTGGTTCTCTCCTGCCCGGCTACAAAGCGAAGATTGTGTCACTCGAGGGTGTCGAAATCACCGGCTACGATCAACCAGGAGAACTCATCGTTCAATCTCCATCCGTGGTCTTGGGTTATCTCAACAACGACAAAGCTAATAGGGAGACCTTCTTGGCTGACACGGATGGTGGAGGAAGATGGATGAGAACTGGTGATGAAGCTGTGATTCGTGTAGCTCCTTCAGGGAACGAGCACGTCTTCATAGTTGATCGAATCAAGGAGTTGATTAAAGTCAAGGTAGGCCCCTCGACCAAGTTCTTAGATTTTGCATACTAACTTTGATCAGGGTCTCCAAGTCGCGCCCGCAGAACTAGAAGCTCATCTGCTCACCCACCCCGCAGTTGCAGACTGCGCTGTGATCCCAGTCCCCGACGACGCAGCAGGTGAAGTTCCTAAGGCTTTCGTGGTAAAGTCCTCTTCCATTGGTATCGAAGAGAACGATCGCATGGTTGCAAGGGAGATCGCCAAACACGTCCAAGACCACAAAGCCAGACATAAATGGTTGAAGGGTGGCGTCGAGTTCATCGATGTTATTCCGAAGAGTCCCAGTGGCAAGATTCTGCGCCGATTACTGAGAGACAAGGACAAGGAGGCTCGAAGGCAGAAGGGTGCCAAGTTGTAGAATTCGGTAGAGTATACGAGTTAGATCAATTTAGAACTTGTACTGTACCTACCTCGCATGAAGCTTTTGAGATTTTTCAGAGATGGCAGCTGGGGCGTGTAGCCATGAAGTAGTTCACAGCGAAGTTTTGATAGAAAAAAGAAGTTTTAACCCGAACATACCAACAAAGTCAATTTTTAATTAATGTACTGCATTGAAACCCTCAACTCCTTAAATCCTATATTTGCTCTTGACCAGACTAAATGGAGGGGCAGCAGGTGAGGGGCAAAATGAGGCTTGACGCACAGACAAGATTTTTGTCAGCAACCCCGCCCCCTGGAGGAAAAAGTTGCCTGGATGAACAATCCACTTCTCACTGCATGTGAAGACCTCACCACCCATTTTCCTCCCCCGACTGTTCAAACGCTCTTTCTCTTGCCTCAAGCCCCTTTCTACGAAATTGTTCCCGCCACAAGTCCTCAACAGCAGTCAAAATGTCCTTCCACAACGACCCCTCCCAAGACCCCCACCAACATGAAGAAGAAGACGAGCCCGCGATGCTCGACGCCGACGAAGCAGCAGAAGAATACGCTGACGAAGATGGCGACGCAGCCATGGATTCCGGTTCCGACGCCGAAGGCGAAGATCAGATAATGGAAGAGATCGCCCTGCAAAACGACTCCTCCGCCCATTTTGACAAACACGGTGACTCGATTTTCACCATCGCACAACACCCGCTTCTCCCCAATATAGTCGCAACGGGTGGCTCGGAAGGAGACGATGCTGGGGGCATTGGGTATATATTTGATTCTACGCCAGAGGAGAAAGATACACCTGTGTTGCCGGCTAGCTATCAAGCTGCGCCTGGAGAAAGAGTCGAGCGGAAGGGTATTGAACCGATATTTACGTTGGAAGGACACACAGACTCGATTAATGCTCTCACGTTCACTTTACCAAATGGCGAGTTCTTACTTTCAGGAGGTCTGGATGGACGATTACGAGCTTTTGCCCAAACTTCAAAAGATGGACGGAAATGGAAGTTCCTAGCTGAAGCGCAGGAAGTTGAGGAAATCAATTGGTTACAAGCTTGTCCGAACCCGAGTTCTCCGAATACAGTTGCGTTGGGCGCAAATGATGGTAGTGTGTGGGTTTACACTATGGATAAGGAGAGTAAAGATGCGCCGTTGCAGATTGTGCAGAGTTACTTTTTGCACACGGAGGCTTGTACGGCGGGTGCATGGA
The DNA here is from genome assembly GCA_002865625.1 of Hyaloscypha hepaticicola. NCBI lineage: Eukaryota > Fungi > Ascomycota > Leotiomycetes > Helotiales > Hyaloscyphaceae > Hyaloscypha > Hyaloscypha hepaticicola. Next base: position 89,336 of record KZ613537.1, read on the forward strand.
GCAGTGATGGGAAGTTGCTTGCGACTGTTAGTGAGGATGGGAGCTTGTACGTTTGGGATGTTTTTGGGGAGGGGGCTGCTGCCGGACTGACGCAGGGAGAGGGTGGTGCATATGTTGTTGGTCTTACTTCTCTCGACCAGCGATTTGCAGTTGACGGGGGACTCTTCAGCGTTGCTGTCGCGCCCGGTGGAGCACTTCTCGTTGTTGGTGGAGCTGGAGGTGCGATCAAAGTTGTTGGACTGCCGAGGTTGGGATCTGATGCTTCAGGTTCTGCCCCTGCTGGAAGAGGTGGAGCAGGAGCTTCGTCAAAAGTAAAGGGTGGGAAACAAGCTGGTGGGAAGGCTGCAGGAAGTGCTGCATCTGCTGGTCAAGCTGGCCAGATACTTGCGGATCTTCAAGCACAAACTGATGGCATCGAGACACTGGCGTTCGCTCCTCCGCCACTCACTCTCCTTGCCGCTGGAAGTGTGGATGGCAGTATCGCCCTATTCGATTCAGCACACCGATTCGCAGTCCGAAGACATATTAAAGAAGCACATGAAGAATACTCCGTGGTGAAAGTTGAATTTGTCAAGAACTCGCGTACAGGGGGATGGCTATTAACTTCTTGTGGAATGGACGGAGTGGTTCGTAGGTGGGACACCAGAGGAGGAACTGGAATGGCGAACTCAGGCTTCGTAAGGGAATGGAAGGGACATAGAGGTGATGGAGAGGGAGGTGGCGTGTTAGCTTTTGTGCAGGGAGATGGGACGAGGATAGTTACAGCGGGGGATGATGGCATAAGTCTGGTGTTTGAGGCACCGATTGCTTGATGGAAAAGCTTTGCATTTGGAGGAGTTAGGATGAATAGACCGTCATTGAATGCAATACCCATCAAGATCAGCCCTCTGGCCATCATAGTTGATGTCTCCTAGTCATGAAGTTTAGTTGCTGTTCGTTGAACGACGCAGCGGTAAAACCCGTTTCTAGAGGCCTAAACTTGCAATTGGTTCATTTGATGTTTCAGACGTGTTATATACTAAAGGGTGCAAGATCTCTTTGTCTTTTCCTCTTGGTTATCTCTTATGCACTCTTTTAATGTGCGCGTTGATTCGATGTGGTAAGGTCCAAGGCCCCACATCTTGGCAAACTTGCTTTTTCTCGTACACCGCCCAGCAGTCCACCAGATCAGCTGAAGTCGCTGGTTCTAGCAAATCACTCTACACCGTCAAATTTTTCATCACTGTCTTGTATCCTGCTTACTCTTGATGAAGCTGATTTCAAGAGAGGAGGTAAAATTTCAAGTCTCGGTCACGAGCGTCAAAGTACGAGTACATTACCGTGACAGTATCTCAATCTAGCCATTTCGGTATAAATCGTGTCACCAAAAGAGATCATGAAGCTGCCGAATGGGATCTCTCTCCCTCTTATTTCCCACTACTGGGCATCTATCTTCCACAGGCCCGTGGAGTTCCTTTTACCTGCCCCTCAAGGGGCTGGAGGGTTCAACCCCCTTGCGCGCATCAGGAAAGAGCACAATATCATGACGGTCATTTTCGTTGTATGCTTCTTTTCCTCTGTACTTCGTATCATGGACCGCGTGGAACAGAATGTTCTCCCACGCACGTCAGATCCTATGGCGTTCAAGACCTCCTTCAGCAGCGACTTCACCATGCTCTCTGTAACAGCTGCAATCATCGCCCAAGTCGCCATCACGGCCCTGGCACTACCAAACCTGAATCAAGTTCACTGGACAGCAACTGCTGGCTTTGTCATCAGTCTTGTGACAGGGTGCATCTCGGTTTGGCTCTCAACTACGACATCGCGTCTTCTCAGTAGTCTTGACTCTCCCGATGCAATTCGAGACTGGCTCAGTAATCCGGCGTCTAAAAAGGCTCGCATGGATTTTGAAGAAGATCTCAGGTCCCGCTTGGAGACCTCGGGCCCAAACGCAACAGTGGAAGTTGAGCGCTTAATCTCGTCCTTTCTCCAAGAAAACAAATGGAAAATACCATCATTCTATTCATGCACTCTCCTCACTTCTCCATCGTTGCTGCTTAACGTCTCACTTCCCGCTTTCCTGCTCGCACTGGGGATATATCTTGGAACGGTATGGAACAAAGATCTTGATCCTGTAGCAGGGACTGTTGCATCCAGAGCCGTGTTGATTTGTTATATCATTTGTGTGGTCTTGGGATTTGGGCTTTTCTTCGGGGCAAGTGATCGGAAAGAGGCCGAGACGGACTTCGTGAGGAGGTGGAGGGATGAGTTTGCATGGAAGGAGTTAGTGGCCGGGCAGAGAGACGTTGAAGCTGGTGAGGATGAGAGAGGTACTGTTCGGAGGAGAGAATTGGGCATGGATACGATTCAGGGGCCTACCTCGGTAATGGAGTCAAGGAACGAGGCGAAGGAGTCAAGTTCAGATGTTGTTCGAGCTCCGACTACGCTGAGTTATTCAGGCTGAAGGGAGCCGACTTTTCAAGTCAAAGACCTGACTCGCAATCACACCGACATTTCGAGGGACAATTTCGGCTCAACAACCGACTATCTCGCTACCACCCCTTTTCACTGGGCAGCGACGATAAACAATAGGGTGCACGCTTGCCGATTCCCTTGCCGATTCGTGCGGGTTTTCCAGCTTCGGCAAGGCCGGTGCCACCATCGACAACCCTCATGTTGAATTGTTCACCGAGACCAATATCTTCATTAGAATGAGTCCATGCCAAGCAGAGCTGCATAACACGTCTTGCTGTTTCATCTGCCTCGTCCGCCTTGCCTGAGAATAGTTTCTTACGCGCTGTGATATTCGTGTCTCCTTGTTGGTGGACCGGTCGGCAACTCGTTGAGTGGTACGCTCGTAATACTATGCAAGCCTCATGTTTGATATTATTTGACACTTTCATCCCTGACAAATAAACGAGCATCAAATCGTACGATTTTTACCATTAAAACAATCCTCCATGCAGATGTGCTGTTTGCCTTGTCGGGTTCTTACGATTGCATTGTTCTTACAGTAGTGGGGCCGGGAAGCAGTCGGGCCGGGTGGCTCAGCCAGGCGGAGTTGATTACGACCAGAATGACGACGAGGAGGTCATCAAGATTCATTTATAGATCTTGGGATGAGCTATTTTGATAAATTTGCGGGGGCCTAGTCAGGCATCAGCGAGTGTATGGGTGTTGCGAGAGTAGGGTTCTGAGTGGTGACTTTGGCGAGGAGCAGGAGTGAGGGGACAAAGCTGCGCACTGAACCGCTGGATATTACTCGCTTGACATAGAAACTATTATTGAGTTTCGATTGGATTGCTCTTGATCTGAGGGCGTTGTTTGGAAGGTCAAGCAATTGGTGTTGTGCCATCAGAGCTGATCTGATGGGGGAGTATAACCGGCGTCATAGCTTCGCAAGATGAACCCATCCTCTCCTGAATGTTTCCTTTGCATCTATCTAAGCCGCTCTTGACTTATTTTCATATCTGTAAACCCCCTTGTTTAGATGCATCCAGCCAATATCTTACCTTTGGGCGATTTATCGCTTCTCTACCTGTTTACCTGGGAAAAGAGAGCTCCCATTTAATAGCTTAATCAAGGGCTCAATTAAGCCAGGAGCCCGTTTTCAGTTAAACCATATCAAGAAGGCAATTCAAACAGCACCACCTGCTCTGAAACTTAGTATATCCTGTCGTGGGAATTACTTAGTAGTCGGTCCAAGTCACAACCTGCTGCATACTGTATTTGACGTGTGATCTGACCAAAAACAGTTTCAACAATCAATACACAGAGTTCACGCTCAAATATTGAGCTATATACTACATTTGATAAATTCCATGATGCTTTCTGGCAATGCAAAAAAAATGGGCAAAGAAATCAAGGGCAACCAGAGCTTCCGATTCCTCGAAAGGAGGCTTGCATGAAACCGAGTATATCCTTGGCATTCACGAATAGGAAAACTTGAAGTGGACGTCCTTAGCATTCGAAAAATGGAAAGAAATTTCCCTTCTATGATCCTCGTCTTCGTTCCTATCAACTTTCAAGTATCCAAATGGGACACAGGCAAGATCGACCCACTGCTTCTTGTACAATTCGGCACGGCAACGCTCGATACTCGAGATCTGAACTCCAAAGCCCCTCCATCTCCTGCCACGAAACTGATACGTACCCAATATTTTTTGACAACTAGAGCATCAAAGACTTCAGTGACCGCGATTTACGGGCTTCAAAGAGTGCGTGTTTGAGGAGCCCCTTACAGTCAGACTTTACAATGCTGGGAGCGGTTCGAATTACACACTCCATGCAATGCTTATGCTTGCAATGAGCGACTCTGACACAAAGACTTGGGTGTGCGGGGGACAGAGAAATTTGAACATTTGCAAGAAATTATACAATCAATCTGAGCTGCATGAATGTCAACGTTGGAAAAGCACCTCAAAGCTCTGTGAGATTCAATGCACCAAGTCTCCCAGTGAAACTAAAAAGACTATAGAGGGCAATCATATGAACCGATTTCTTTGATTGGATTTACGCTAAATTCCTCCGCTGGGGGGGAAATGGAGAAGTGAAGCCAAGCACAACTGTTTTTAAGCCCAATGGAATTTCGGTGGACACCCTAGCGGAATCATTTTAAGATATTGATTGGTGCATTTTGATGCCTCCCAGTCCCAGAAGCCACAACGTATGCAGCTAACGCGGTGTTCTATGATTGGAAGATGATTGGGATCACCATGACATCGGGTTGCATCAGGCAGCAAATTAGCACGAGATCATTCAGCCTTGTAGGTGGCCTCATTTTCCTTTTGGTGCATAAGAACACGTTCCTTGTGAGTACTGTGGAGAATTTTAGATCAAGAACGAGAACCAGAAAGCGGGGCAATGTGCGTTACAGGCATTTTGCAAGTGCGTGTAAGGGGAGTCATCCCTAGGCATCGGCGTGGCCATGGTAAGCATTTCATTTCGAGAACTTTCGAGTATTCCATGAGGAAGTGCTGAATTTTTAGGCCGTCTTCTAGGAGACATAGGCGACGCTGTTGCCTCAGTACTGGATGCTTTGCTGGCTGTTGTTCTCTTCGTTCTCCTTGTCTCGGAAACAGTTCTTTCAACAGGAAGTGGAATCGACCCTCGTCAAATCTGGAGACCGACTGAGCTTGAGAATACCCTCGCCTGGAATCTGAAAACCATCCCAAGGCCAACATCCTATGCAGTCCGTGTAATAACCATCGACTCTCCTTTGCAAACTCAATCATCAGAAATACATGAAAAGGATTTTGTTGATCCGGAAGATGATCCGGATGCATCGAGTCAAAATGTCCCCAGTAGTGGAAGTTCATTAGATCTACAACAACCAGAGCCTGCAGTGGACATACTCAACAGCCCATCAGTATTTGGCCTTGGAATAAACTTATTTCCATCAATACCAGCCTCAAACGCAGCAGCCCGCATCGTATGCGAATTCCCGGATTGCGAGAAGACTTTTGAGCATAGACATGAGTATCAGTAAGTGGCCTTCCAATTTACAACATACCGAGCGCTAACATTCTTAACTCTCAGTCGTCACAAGAAGTCTCACACTCGGCCAGCAAAGTGTACTCATTGTGGTGCCGGATTTGAGACCTCGAAAGATGTCAGTCGTCACATCAACAGCATTCACGCTCCTACGAAGCTTTTCTTCTGTACTTTTCAACGGTGCAAGTTCTCGAGATCCTCTGCCGATTCTCACGGATTTCCGAGGAAGGATAATTGGAGAAGGCATATGAAGAGCAGGCATGGCTTAGGTAGGGATGCGGTATTGGGGCTCGAGGCTATGGCTGAGGTAAATTGATAGTGTGCTCTGTCTAGGAGTAGCGTTGAAGTGTACTTTGGTCTGGTATGGACGTCACTTATGAATCCACCTTCACTTTTAAAATCTAGATAAAACTGGGGACTGCACGCTCTAGAAGCTAGCTCGTTACTCACAAGCCCGATCATCTTCAATGTCTTCAATTGCTCGTTTTCCCGTGTGCTCTATTCTTACTTTCAAAATATGATTAACCTCCTACCATACAACTCTCATTCGTACATCAATAATCATCACTCTTTTAACGGCTTCATTCCATTTTGACCGCCAATTTGGAAGAAATTTTTCAAGAAGTTGGTTTCCCGATCAGAAAAATATCCCACGCTCAAGCTGGGCGTCGTAGAATCCTTCGATCCCCCACAATTTTACAAGCTTTGCACAGCGGCACAGCCCACGAGTATTTTCTTTTTCAACCTTGTTGCCTAATGCCCCATCAAATGATAACCCCCATATTATAAACCATAATTGCCAATTGTTCCAGCCTCCGCGGAGTATCTGCAGCATCATCCCCATCTTAGCCTCGTTCCCACCGGCCTCCACAATGTCAGCATTGAACCTAGCTCCCCTGAAATTGGTCGTGACCACCAACTCCAGTTCTGGTGACAAATTATCAACCAGAGATGACTTCGGAAGTAGCAGCGGCAGCAATTTCCAAGTCTCAGAAGCAGGATGCTCCCTTCGCGCTGGTCAGAGAATCGGGTCATGGCATGCTCAGCATGCAAATCTGCAGACGAATGAGGATCCTCACGACCTATCCCCTCCAGCTGATGTGAATCAGCCCAGGGTACAGTGGGTCGGAGGCGCATTTAAGGTTATCGCTGTCGGAGCAACGAGCAGCACTTTACGCGTGCGCACGTACCAATTTTGCTGCGGCAAGCTCCAGAATTGATATTGAATATAAAAATCAAGACCTAATATTACAAAAAGACCAAATATAGTCTAAACAGGAAAAAATGAAATTACTAGCTTAGTATTAATACAAAATGATATTCCCTATCTCACAACTAGTAATAGGCTATAAAATAAGGCCTATATAGTAGTATCTGGCAGATTAGGTATCCTGTTTATATAAAGTATATATTCTTATATTAAAGCTTTCCCTTCTTATTCTTGATTCAGCAGATATAATAGCGAGTTTGGGATATCCCGGGCTATAGTTAATAGTATTATAAGAGTAGAAGGTTACTGTTTGGTTATATAAATTAGTATTATTTATTAATAATAATATAGAAGTATAATCGAGATTCTGGTATATCCTTTAAGAGATATTGGATTAGAGCTTCTCTAAATACTCTCTGTGATCGTAAATACTCGTTTTGATATCTGATATAACCCTGCTTGACCTTATACTTCTAGAGGATAAATATATTAATAATTATACTATTAAATAGCCAGAATATATATACTATCCAGTATTATATACTAATCTATTGGATAGAATATTCCGTATATAATTGATCTACTAAATCGACAGAATTTATAAAGTAGTTATAATTATTAATAGCCCTGATTACGGGAAGTGTAAGTTTATTTGAGAAGAATTTATATACTTCTTGAAAGGTTATATTATTAGTTTTGGGAATCTCGAATATCGATTTTGTAATTGTCAGTATAGTACTCGAATCCTTTAATTAATATCGATTTCGAAGTATATAATCCTTCCTATTATAGACTATTATTATACCTTTAACTATAGTCTAATCTTGCTAGATAAAACTGAGAACTGATTCTCCTATATTCCCGGTTTTTGGATCCTTTCTAATCTCCACGTATATACGAATCTCTCCCTAAAGCAGTATCTTCCTATTATTCTTATCCTCGATCTTGTTCTTGAAGTGCTTGCCTATATAGTCGGATTGTACTATCCCGTATACTATAATACTATACTAGTACAAAACCGAGTATAATTAGTAACTTGTAAAGAGATTATCTGTAAAGATCGTGTACTTGAGCTCGTTCCCTTATTAATCTGTCTTTGGCAAGCTCAAAGTATATATTATAATACTTACAGTTATGAGTATAAGGGAAGGATAGTCCTTGAGAACTGGCTCGATACTAGCGGTCCCTATATGACGCGGGATTAGTCACGTGACGCGATTGAGCCAATAGGAGAGTTGAAAATCGTACGAGCTAGCCGTATACGGCTAGCGCGGATAGTGTGTTCACAAATACTAAATTCAACCACTTTAACCTCTATAAAGTAGGGAAAAATAATATTATAATATATTAACAGTTCCTGAATAATATAGCCAATTATAGAGATACTCTCAATTATATAATATCCAGACTTTGAAGCCGTCCGGATACGGCTTTTCCGGTACTTTTATTATATATATACTTCGGCCAGTAAAAGGCAATATCTGCTCGTTATATATAACCCTCGATCCTGGAGTTATTACAATTTGAAAGTATTCTATAAAACACTTATCCAAAGGTAATAGTCTGAAGTGCTAATCGCCAGGTATATTAGTGTATTTATTATCCTTATTGACATTTGAGATCTTGATTATCGACTTCAAGTACTTGTACTGATACTATTTTATTCGAAGGATTGGGGATCTAGTTACGGGATTGGTCCAGTACTCTTAAGGATCCCTAATCCGGTAGATACTTATATAAATCAGAATGACAAAGTAAGCCTTAATCTCTACTCGATCTGTTAGAAGAAAGTGTTATTAATTGCGATTAGGATAATATACTGAATACTATTTAGTATACTTGTTTATATTCGCTATAATTATATTGAAATCCTTATTCTTTACGAATATTTCGAAGAAGCTCACAGGGTCTTTAATATTGGCAAAGTCTGGCAAATAGATATATATTAGACAGGGAGAATCAGGTATTTCCAATAGTTTATACTCGTCTAGTTTCGTACTATTAATAATATACTCGTGAACTACTCGTATAGCCTTTATATAATAATTATTAGTAGTTCTATAAGTCACTATATCGATATTAATATTATCATTCAAGATACTACCTTATTAATAGAAATCGGGATTGAATTTGAATGGTAACGATACTACTAGACTAGCGATTTGGATATTACATAAAGTATAAGGGGACGATATTACAGGAGTAGGAGATAACGCATTGCGAGCTACCTTCTTCGCAGGTCGATAATACTTTGATATTATAGGTAAAAATGTAATAGGAGGAGATCCGGTAATAAACCTCTTGCTTCTATAAAGGTGAGTGATTACTGGGAGATATTCTAGAGTAGGTAAAACAGGCAAATTAGGTATATCTTCACGTACGGGATATATACTTTTAAAGACAGATAACGATAATATAGTATTATTGATTTCGGGCAAGTAGGGAAGTCAATTAATATGCGATATTCAGTAAAAACTTAAATATTATATGGGATTTCAGGTAGAACGAGCAAAGATTTTCTGCAAGACGCGTGAGCGCGATAGAAGTGTGGTTAGGAAGTGGGTCTGGAGGTGTCGTTGGCGCCCTGAAGTGTGGATACTATAATTTCCCTACCCTGGGCTGATTCACATCAGCTGGAGGGGATATCTAGGAGACATCTATGCTAGAATCAACAGACCTTTTGATTGCTTCTTGAGTACCCAGGCTGAAACAGAGTTAGTACTGTTCCTGGAGTTCTCGAGATATATTCCTGACATTGCTGATCAGCTGCAGAGAAACGACGGGTCGATACCATGAGCGGGTCAGAGATATTTCGAAGGGATGGCATCATCTGAGATATTTGGCGGACTTTACGACTGTATCTACAGTCCCGTTAAGATGTAGAACATTGACTCCTGAGCAACGACGTGAGAGGTTGAACCGTGTGAACCTCTCTGTTGTGGGTTATGGAGATGAGATGTGTTCTAAAGACTTGAGAACTCCAGATGAGCTCAGCGAGTTCCCGACGCAATTGAGCCAGGAAGGAGCTATTCAGAAAAATCGGCTGCTTGTGGTGCAAGATTTGTCCACTTGCATGATTGAGAAGCTCGGGACAGCCTTCGACATTGAGCCTGGATTCTTCAGGACTCATATTGGTGACTACGTATGGTTGAACACTAGGGACCCCCAAGCAGAAATTCCGGATCTGGAGTCTTCTTCCATCAAATCGAATGACTTTAGTGCTCAGTATGTCTCGCCCAGGTATTTCGAGAACCAGGATCAACTGAAAGCAGCAAAAGCTCAAGTGGAATCCTTCAATGTTTGGAGGAGCATCGATCATATGGGAGGTTCAAGGAATGGAGTGATATGCCAGGGAGTGACGTTGGATTAGTGCGGAACAAAGTCTCGCTCTGGGTGAGACCAAATAGGGGCCCCGATCACGGATGGCTGGGTAAGAACTATCTCAATTTTGTCCAAATAAATATTGACCAGGCACAGGAATCTTGCTTGTTGATCCAACAATCGACCATGGCTTTCCGCTTTGGTCCGGGTACGGAAACTTTCATCCCCCACCGAGTCTAGACACTCCATTCGAAGAGATCTCATTCCCTATATATGGCAACTCGGTCCAGGAGTTCATATACTGGACTTTAAATCGCGCAAACACTCCACCCAACACACCTTTCTCAACACCGAATCTTCTCCCAATAGCATGGTTCACCATGATCTCTGCACAATTGATTCTGATGTGTGAGTATATAAACGCTCGTCTCGGCCAGATTGAGTGGGAAATTGAGCTTGGGCTTTCGCACCTTTACGCACAAGACTTTGACCATACCTTGAAGACACTGCTCATGTGGAGACGTCAAATGTCAATTTACCACTCTTTGGTTGAACAAACGATCTCTCGAATCTCAGCTCGCTATGCGCCTAAGGACGCTTCCTCAACTTCCGATGACTGGAGGAACGTTGTCATCGACTTCAAAGACATTTTGCGGAGACTTGAGATCTTGCATTGCAGGGCTGACAAAATCATGACTGTTTCGATGGCCGTCACAGCGCGAGAGGAAAGCAAGAAAGCAACTCATGAGTCTCATACTATTACGAAGATCAGCTACTTGGCTTTCGTTTTTGTCCCATTGAACTTTTGGGCAGCATTTTTTAGTATGAGTGAAACGTTTCCGCTGAGGACTTATTGAATCTATGGTGCAATTGCTGTACCGATTACTGTTTGCGTTTTGGGATTGCTAGTATTTGCAAGCAGCATGAGCAATTGGTGTAGGGCTGTCAAAGAAGGAAAGAGTAAGAAATGGGCGAGGAAGGAGAAGGTATTTAAAGGTGGTGTTTGAGAAGAATATGAGAGCATAAAAAAAAGAGATTAGTCCTTTACATTGAGTGTTGAATCTATGTACGGAGGAGTTGAATCTCATCTTTTGACTACGAGGAGGTGAAGGAATGTCTTTATGATGGTGTTTGTATAGCTAATGGTAACAATGGTATGTCTATTGTCAACGCAATTACTTGTCCAAGGATTGCTGCAAATGGCGAGCTAGGCATGAAAAGAATCGAAGAAGGAAGATATCAACGCCAACATCCTAGAGAAAGTGAAATTTATTTCTGTAAGGATGGTCATGGTTGAGAATATTTAATTTAAATAAGTTGATATTGGGGAACTTAAGAATTTGACAGAACTCCTCTCACTTGAAAGGATGATAAAAATCACGGTTCCAACGAGATGAGAAACTTCTCCACTCTTGAACGCAAGGTATTGGCCTAAGAACTGCTTCCTTCTCTGGCCTGGCCTTAGGGATCTCTGAAGAACATGAAATGATTGAATACTCTTCCGGAGGCTCCATCTTCAGGCTCCAGCGCGAGCTGCACGTCATCCATCCGCATGCTTGGTAAGTGCAACGAGGCAGCTTCAACTTGATGCTCTGAACCACTCGGTTCCACCGTCTGACATCGTCCGGCTGACTCGGACTTCGTATACCCACCTCTCAGGATCAAAGTATAATCAGTCTTCAGATCGAGCCTCTGTGCTGTCTCTTCAACGCCCGAGAGCTGTGAATGACTAACATCGGTTGGGGGCCAATACATCAAGATCCGACACAAAAAGCTACCTTACAGAATTTGCCTTGAAGCTATTCGCAGAGAGCGATTTGACTTGAATGCTTGAAGCATTTGGGATCCACAACCCGTGATCTCTATGTCATTTGGTTCCACTTAGACCGGATGCCCAACTGGAGAACTCCGGCACCCGGCCAAACATCTACATCAGCTCGATGATAATTGCACCATCTTCTGATTAGAAATGAAAAGTGCGCGGCCATCTCACACGCCTATCTGTGCCGGGCCTCCCAAGAGAGACGTGCATGTGGCACATAGACGTTCATGCAGCCAATGAAACATTTAAGCCAGACACCACCTTAGCCAATAAGAATTAGAAATCCATGCTAATTTGTGTCTTACACCCACTTCTCTGCCGCAAATCATTAATGAGCACATGATAGATAGTATCAAGATGAAAAAGATCTCAAATGCTTCAACCGGGTGGCATACGTAGAAAGAAGTTTGAAACTCATGTCGAATGCTGGAGTACTGTAAATTACCCCGCGATGTGCATCAGTGCAGTCTGTGCTCGCCTGCACAGCGTACATGGGCGGTAAAAATTTCATAGCCACCGAATTTACGATTGACAACGCCGTCAGTCTGGCCGGGCAACCCCACCCTTAAATAGCCCGTTTTCAAACCATGAGATTAGAATGAAAAAGCCATCGGGGCTCCGGCCAACATGCTTTTTGTGAGGGGTTTGCATACTGAGTATGCGCTTCGACGCCATTAAAAAAGAAGCAGATCGGCTGTGAGTGGTCAACGAAAGATCTTGGGATGCACTTTTGGTTGCCTTTTGCCGCCTCACCATCGGATTGCTTCAGTAGGTTAGCAACTTTGTGTGACAACACATCGTGCATGTATGCTACTGTGGTAAAGGTACTATCAGGTACCTGCCGAGGCTAAATTCCCGCCCGTGACTTTATTTTTGCACTACTCACGAAACAAGTTGCGAGAGGCTCTAGAGAGCGAAATTGTGGGGGCGGGGTAGTTACACGAGCAAGCCTACCAAGACTAGGCGTAGAATCTTAACTATATACTACTGCTATCTACTAAATTCGATGAAGTGCAGACGTTGGCTGGTTCAATAGTTTCTGCCTCGTCGCCATCTCTCATAAACCGGGCAATCGGTCCCCCCTATATCCACACACAAATGTTTCATTATATGCTCTATCTCGCCCGACGGCATCAGGCTGTGGGCACTTGCCGCTATTCTGTCACTTCCCGCAAGGCTGGGAAAATCATGCAAAAGGGTTTCATCAGAAATGACTGTCTGTTTGACTGTCTATATTTGTAATAAGATGTGTAACCCTAATGTAGATGCCTCGTCTCGAGAGTGCAGATTCTTAGAGTTTGGTAGGCTGTCAATTGGAAAAAGGCCGGGCGTGCATTTCTGCGCAGGATTCCGCCGGGTGAGTACTTTGAGGCCGTAGCCTCGTCGGCTCGCTTTCTTCAATTGTTGCCGGTAAGTTCTTCCGGCGGTGCCTCGCCGGTCCTGTAACTCTGACTTTGGTAAGGGGTCCGAGATGTTACCATACTGTAACAGCACAACTCGCTTCTGAGCGGGGTCGGAATGGCCAGAACGGTGAGTTATAATTTAGTGGAATTAAGGTTTCGAACTGGTGGGGAACTTCTGGGCTACTGCACGAGATAGGTCGATATGATTGCTCATGTGTGGAATTAGATTTCGTTTGCTGCGGCAAGATAAAGTTTGTGGAGTTTGTACGGCTGGAGTGGGAAAAGGGGGTAGCGAGATTTCGCCCTTGCAGATAAGCGGTGAGAAAGCAGACGTCCAGCCACAATGACCTCACGAAAATAGATTGGCGAATAAGTGAGTAGCAGACTTTGCATTTAGAAGTAGCCCTTGACCTGTTAGAGAGGCTTGTGCCGGAAGGGTACATAGATGGTCTGTATGGAGAGTTGCCGGTGTAAATACCCGAATCCCGCTTAATTCAATGTTTTCACCGCGATGATTCCCGATTGCCAAATTCAAACACCGTCGACAAAGTGTTTTGAATGTCTTAAGTGCCAACGACATCTGCAAGCTGGGTGTTTGGCAACAGGTAAGGCTTGATCTTGTTCCTTGTAAGGGTTCGCTGCTCAAATGCATACGCAAGTCCAATGAGAGTTCCCTCGGACCACTTTGCACCCATGAATGAAAGCCCAAATCTGCCTCTTATCAGAATCTTGTAAAATACTAGGCAAAACCCAGGAAGTAATGAAGGGAGCAGTGAAGCAAAAGAGAATAACTAACGGGATGTTTGGACCAACTTCCACAAGTCCCCTTTGTGACTTTTCTACTGTAGTATTGCTTGGATAAAATCCTAATGGGACTGTAACAATTGGAAGTCCTGCTCTTGCTGGTAACCCAGGGGAGTCATCAGTGGGAAGTATCAAAGCATCCAGATTGTACATTTTCAATGCTCCAAGGACTCCACCCTCTCCGCCCAAGTAAGACGAATATTGATAAGCTTGCCAGAACCGCGACTCTGAGTTGTTGTATCCAAGAGACAGGGATTGATCCCATACGCCTGTGTCGCGGTTTGGATAATCTTCTAGAGCGAAGTGATGCGTGTAATTGGCTTCATCTGCGAGAGATTTGATGTTGTTTGGATTCGAAGTCAGCTGGGAAAGGTAGCTGGCCAGATTGGATACAAAATCCGCATCAAGCACAATTGTGGAATTCCCAATGGGTGCATTCTCGTCTGCAACATATTCGTCCCATGCAGAGAAGTTTGCATTTTCGACAATAGTTGCTCCGGCATTTTTCATGATTTCAATCGCAGCCTCGAACGCGTCAAGGACTGGTTTATTCGTAGAAGTTTGCGACAAGCCATTTCTAGGAATTCCTATGCGTGCTCCTCTGAGACTCGAGAAATTTAGGTACTGAGTGTAATCGGGTGGGGTATTCCAAGGTTGCGCTAGAGTATAATTGTCGTTCTCGTCTCTGCCCGCTATTATGGAAAGGATGTATGAAGCGTCTCTGACGCTGCGAGCCATGGGACCTAACGTTTCTCAGAACGTCTTTCTCTGGGGCCTTGGAGGCGTGGGAGAAGAGAGGGGTCATTCTTACCAACAGTATCTTGATGTTCAGAAATTGGAATGACCAAAGAACGTGAAGTTAAGCCAACGGAGGGCTTGATACCCACGAGGTTATTTCTACTCGACGGGCTGACAATACTCCCATCAGTTTCCGTTCCAAGTGCTGCAAATGCCAGACCGATTGAACTACCGACGCCACTGCCAGCTGAACTTCCACTTGGGTCCATACTTGGGTAGTATGCTCCAGTGACTTGTCCCCCGTAAGCTGACCACCCGTTGGAGCTGTTGAACGATCTAAAATTAGCCCACTGTGAGAGATTTGATTTTCCAAGAAGAACAACACCCGCTTCTCGCAACTTGGCAGCAACCGTTGCATCACGTGGAACCTTTGCCCCGAGGAGAGAGTATGATCCAGCAGTGTTGTTCATCTGGTCATTTGTAGCAATGTTGTTCTTGATCAGCATAGGAACCCCATGCAGAGGGCTACGTATTGTGCCATTGGCTCTCTCGGCATCGAGACTGGCTGCAATGGATAGTGCATCCGGGTTAATCTCAGTGATTGCGTTAAGAATGGAGTTCGTCTCTTCAATTCGAAGAATATATGCCTGGGGTCGTGAGTAGGGTTCTCAAGAAAGAGAACATGGCACAAACCTTCGTCAAATCCACGCTTGTCCAGGCGCCACTCTCAAGACCGGAAATGAGCTCCTCAACCTCAACTTCGGCCAGGTCTGGATAACAATTCGTGTGACCTATTACCAAGTAAGCTCCAGGACTCGTCAAAGCGGCATCAACCACCTACTGTAGGAATCACGCGTCACAGTCGACAAACCCAGCGTGGTGAGGCACAAGAGGGCGAGCAAAGCAGTCGCTTTCAATCCCATAATTGCCCAGTTGATGAAAATTGGTCCCCTATTTTTGGAATTTCTACTTGACTCCCATAGAGGTTGTTTGGACTGAGATTGATGATTGAAGATTGAATTCGCATCTGGAAGGGGCACCGCTAATGCCTTGACTATGAAAACCAAAGCTATTACAAGAGCCAAATAACATGACCACTCGGGGCCGATAAGACATATCATGCTGGCGGTGAAGATGACGACATTTGAAGTCGAGAAAGCCAACTGATCAGCATTCAGGACATGCCGATAGCTTCGATAAGGAAAGCGTGAGAACAAAGGAAAGGTAACCTCGATTTAGCCGGTGTTTGCTGCGGTTTGAGAGGTAGAGGCAGAGATGATCCATGATTGAAAGATTGAGGACGTGCTCGCTGACCAGATCTGCCGAAGCCGAACGTCAAATACCCTAGGTAGTTTTTGGCAGGTGCTGAATGCTGTTCTTAGATGACAACATCAACTATCAAAGATGGGATAGCTTAATAGTTGATAGATTGATTCATAAACGTAAATTGAGAATTGGCTACTACATATTGGAAAGAACAGTGTCACAGACGTTGAGAACGTGGATGTGGTGGACTGCCGGACACGTGACCAAACCTTAAGCTCTGTGATTACTAAGCATTCGGTTGACGATGACTTCCCTCAAACCTCATCAACTTCATTTCTTGTGCATTCGGCCAGCTCTCCGTTCAGGTGACTTTGATACAGCCATCTTGTAATATTCTATTTGGATGACACAATGACTTTATTCCAGATTCACCGCTTCTGCGAAATATTTGCCCGGTCACGAGAAGGATTTGATTCCGGACACTGTAAGAAAAAGTCACGACACGATTAGGCTATCTACCTCTAGCCGAATGCCTTCGCTCGTGCTGGTGTAACGTTGTACAGAGGAAAATTTATATATCACGGGTCGTGGTACTAAAATATCACACAAAGCTGCATAGAAAGAGACTCGTAGTGTTACCCATCATCTTCTCTCCTTGACAACTCGAATGAACTTTAAGGCTTCGATGTCAGACAGGTAAGGGTGCCCGTTAGTCTTTGAATATCATAAGAGATGAAATGATTTAGGGGCTTGAGTCATCTGGGAGCAATCGCCTCACCGTAACAGTGACTGAATTGGTGCCGTTTTCTCGCAAGTCGTTGTGATAGGCAAGCTTCGATGTGCTCCGATTCACTCACCAAGTGTGGTATTGGCCAATATAACACCCAGTTTGACCAAACTGTATGCTTTTTCATCAATAAATCGCGTTTGATCAATAAAGGGCTAGTTTCACCAAAGCTGGGATTATTTAAGTCTCAAAAGGGTATCGGTCGCATAAAAGGGGGATATTAAATAGGCTATTTCAAGGCTTGCCCCGCTACGCCATCGCCTCTATTCCCTCTCTGTCCCGACTTCTGCTAGTATTTCAGTGCCTTTTTTGCTATATTTTTATCAGGATCAATTGCGCAAGAGAATAAACGGGTGAGGAAGGCAATGGAGAAGTGGGAGCCTCCTGTTAAGGCCCCAATGCGTTGCAAGAAGAAGTGAAGAGTGTTGGAAGTGAAGCTTATTTTATACTGTATTTTAAACACCATGGAATTAATTATTTTTAGGCGAATCGAAGAATGGTGTTTGCGACGGAGCAATTGAAAATTGCACGTTTGGTGGGCATCTTGCTGTATTGGCCAAACTAAATTTGTTGGCCAACAAATCGATTTATTGGTCAAAGGGCCGTTAGGCGAGTGAATCGGAGCAGATGGCCTGTGAACTGCTCCTGATCTCAAAAGAGCCTCAATCATGACTTTTTGTCCGGCGGCCCTCTCGCACACCTATCAATCTCTCTCTTTTCTTTCTTCTTTCTTTCTTTTTTTTTTAGAGTTCATGCTGTGTAAGCTGAGTCCCCATGCCCCTCTCTTCGGGCAGCCTAATCTTTGCTCGTCATATCTTCGCTGCAGCCACAAACAATTACCTTATCGTCGTGTCATGTAGCCCTGAAAAGAGACCCGATTGACCTGAATACTTCGGTATCAAGAGAGCAATTTCAGTGATTTAATCTGAGATGTAAACGCAAATCATCATGGTCCTCCTGTACCGTATTCATGCCAAGACAGAAGCTATCCATCTAAACCATTCCTTTGCTTAAAACCATCATGTCATGCTTTGCATACTCTCGACCTCGTGCTTCTACGAAAGAGATGTAATGGTCCGGGAATTTATGTGGTACAAGATTCTACTACCTACGCAACTGGAACCACGCCTATGCACAGCTGTCACTTGGGCATTCGTGACCCGGATCCTAGGTCCGCCACGGGAGCACGATGTACGACCTCTGCACCCGGATCTCCATGGAGTATGGATGTCCATCCCGAACAATCATCAAAGCTCAGTGAAATGTATACAGAATAGGATATTCCTTCCCGCCCCTATCATGATAAACTTGGCAGATTACTACACTTCCTTTCAATTTCATTTATGCTAGGCTTATATGCTTATGATAATACAAAATGCTGTACTACCTAGCCAAAGCCAATCACGTCCAGAAGCCTTGCTATAACTCTACTTGTTTCTAGCTACCTCAGGTTTCGGGAACACGATCTTTATCCGACTCTATCTGACGGGAACATGCATGGAGTTGAAGCTGCGCAGCACGTTGTGTAACCTGCTGCCTTCTAGATGCGCGCATTTTTGTACTTAGTTCATTGGTACTGAGAGGGTGTCATTCTTCAGCCTTATCGGGGCTCACTCTGACTCCATGTTGAGGCTCGCTCAACGAGATATCTCTCAACCATTCAACTCACGGAAACTAAAGAATTATCTGGTGATCAGACAGCACATAATCTCATCACTTTTCACCTTGCATGTGCTCGCGCAGATGAAACCAAGAGTAAGCGCCTGCATCCAGAACAAGAATTCGTCAACCACAGCTACTCACGAGGCCATCAAAGGCTGATACTTGATTTCGGTAGGCATATAAAGTGTCACCCTCCAACTTCTCAGATGATGAGTTGTCTCAGGCACAGCAAGGAAAAGTATCATGAGGGCTCTGGTTAGGCATTTTCGCATCCGTAAAGCTACCATACGCTCCACAAAAAAAGCAACTGGACTCGATTCAGCTGCAGAATGGCGGTGATTCGGATATTTTGTGCCCACCATACAATTCTCGCCCAATGTGCTGTACCTCGATGCTTGCTGTATTGATTGGCTTGGACCGTAAATGCCTTACCTTGAAGCACAACATCTGTGTCACTGAAGGTGTCCAGCTCGTGGCCTATTGCTGCAAGACACCAAAAGGGAGGCATTATTGTGGCCTGAAAACCTGCTCAAGTCTCTCGTTTTAGGGTATGAAACCTCCAACTCTTGGCTCAAGAGTTTGCACAACATACTGTGCTCCGGAGGCTAAATCCTTTCTCGAATAAGTGATCTCCCTCTCCCACGCTGTACCTCAAAGCTAAACCTACTTCTGTGAATGCTGAAGAGCACGTCAGGGGGCGATGTGCGCCAGAACGCATCCTGAAGCACGAGACCCTCTTTTAGGCTCCAGAGAAGCCTTGCGATTACCTCGTCTTTGCAAGCATTACATGGTGCACTACTCCTTCAGTGCCTCGAGGCCCAATACGCTAGAGTCTTTGATCAGTCAAGAGACCTTGCACTGTCCACACATGTTCAAGAAAGCCCAATGAATTGCCATACCTTCTCGTAGGTGTGCAACTCACCGCTTTTTGTATGAGTCGAGATCCAATGCCTTGAGGTTTTTGGTACCACCTTCAGGCTTTAGCACGGGCCACAGTCGGGTCAGAACACCTTCAAGTCGACGACCACGTCTCAAACCGACATTTCCAAGACTCCAGAAAGGACGAGGCAACCATTACTTTCGTCAGAACATGGTCTTCACGAGGCTTCTTGAACACAAGACACGAGTAATCAATATTCCACCCCGTACTCGGTCAGGTCACCGCTTGAAGCCATCATATCCATGAACTCGTCGGCGATAGGACGGGAGGCTCTGTGGGTAGGCAGCAAAGCCAGGGAACGCTGCAGCATGTCTAGCGGAGCGGCTTAAGCTGTCCAAGGAGGACGAGAGAGCTTCCCCAAGAGCATGAGGCAGACCCGCTACTGAAAGCGTTTCATGCAGACAAAATGAGTCGAATTGGCCACACTCTGTCTCGTCGAGTCGTTCAGCGGGAGGATAGAAGTCCGGGAAGATTGGGACGGGAAACTCCCAGTTCAGAGTGGGATCCGGAGACTCGATTGGGCAGGCGAAAGGACCCCCTGAGACGGCCGCGACGTTGCACAGCGCGGCAGGGCATGGGTCTCGAGCTTGCCAGGAAGCTTCACTCCTCTCACTCTGTGAGGTGGAGTTAGTAATGGCGGTGCGTTTGGAGCTGGCTCGTGAGAGCTTCACGTGGTCTTGGGCCTCATTGCCACCCCATAGGTAGAGTACGTATGCCGTAGCCTGACGAATAGTAAACAAAGCCAGAACTTCGTACAAGAAAGAAGTACGCAAGACGGTAGCCTTCGATGGCAAAATTCCACTTCGCCTCCATCGATTCTGCAAGTGGTAACAATGGTACAGGATTACGAATGAGAAATCTTGAAAAATCAGGGGGCGCAAGTGTTGATCTTTGTTGATCATCGCTTAGGTACCCAAGGGGGTGTCGAAAAGTCATGAACAGCCCCCTGGTTCTGACACTGCTGAAAGCGGAAATTTATGGGACCAAGGCCAACATCCTATCTCTTTAATTGGCCCAAGCGCCTCACCGCCTCGCAGCGGGACAAAAGTCGCCCCACACCTTAGGTACCCGGCACGCGGCGCACCCCACGGGCATTTCTTCCACTTCTTAAAGGCTGAGATTGAAAATGAGTATCAGCTTTGAGCTGATAGTTTTTTGTAGCTTTGCTTTTCTTTGACATCAAAAGCTTGCGTACCTGAGACGAAGCTTAATCTTGATGGCCTTATATGGTAAAGCCTCTTGTGCACAGCCCCGTTGGCGCCAGCACATCCCCTTATTGGCTAATCAACCGAGCCTCACAAACCTAAAAATTCTCGTTTACCCAAAAGATTGAGCGAATTTGCCCTCCGCTCAAACAAAGCCAGAGGCAAAAAAATTTCAGCGAAGTCAAAGACAAAAGACGACAAAAAGCTGACTCGGCAAAAGGATGCGTTCATCCGGCTTAATTCGGTGGCAACTCGGCCCGAAGACCGGACTTTGTCACTGCTTAGCTTGGCCAAAGGCGCCTTAAGCCGCCGGCCCAAGGTTAATGCCTCAAAGAATTGGAACGCACATGAGGATGAAAGGTAAGGCGACCAGAACTACTGTACGGTGAAAATTTTCATGGTGCCGATACGATGAAGTGGAATCAGAAGTACCGTGATTTAGAGTCAGATGATTTTGACAGTGACTTGCCGAATAAGCTCGGGTACCAGGAGCACGAGATGTCGGCAACCCGTAAGGCTGCGAAGTCCCTTTGTCGGGATGCATCAGCCCGTTGAGCATCACGGCCTTGAATGTCGTCTCTTCACCGATAGTGAATTTGTGTTCTGAACGAAAAGAATGATTTGAGGATTTGTACAAGCTGGAATTGTCAGCTCGTATGGGGTAGTCAGACGTATTTGTATCCATACAGAACGCCTAGATTGCAAGCCATAGTAAGCATCAGCTCACTTGCAGAGCAAAAAATCTCCGACCCGCAAACCTGTCATGCACTGTAACCGTTGCAAACAAGTCAGCTGTGAGTATGATTTGCATTCAGCTTCCTGCAGCCCTGCGAATCCGGGCACTTTCAGCAAGAAACTTGCAGAAAACTTTGGTTGGACGTCAAAAAGTCAAGATGCCGTTTGCGGACACTGGTCATGCTCCTTTCCTTTCATTTAGATTTGAATGGCCCATACAACAGCAATGCCCAATCTCCCCAATGCAAATGGTGAGTGAGAACTCGCTGGCACCATAGGAAAAAGACGGAATTCTGCAGATGACTTCCGATTGCTTGGATAATTGGATTTCATCATTTTGGGCAGCAAGTGCAGCCCAATGGAAAAGAAAAATCGCTTTTTTGAGGCAAGCCTTAAAAATAATGATGATGGAAACCTTCAAAGACATGGTGCTACGACACAGGTTGATTTGGCAGCAGAAATAAGGCGCGCATAGCGTTGGGAAGAGGGGTGGTAAAGACGAGGATTGAGACATATCAACACTTAATATAAACACGCTATGAAACGCAGCACTGCCACGTATAGGTAACGGAACGTATAGAAGCAAAAACAGATTAATCTAGCATCTCTCTGGCTCTTCTTTTACCACCTATAGATTTCAATCGGAAAGTTCTCGGGATGGGACGTCCCGTGACTTTCTGCTTCGCTGGGAATTTGAGCAGAACGCAGATTCTTCAAGTCATTTACTTAATTCGCTGGCTAATCCAAATAATGCATTTCAATGGCAATTATGCGGCTAGTGAAAATAATTCATGGAAACGTAGATTGGTTGACTCACAAGGTATACCCCGCCCTTAATCCCAGCACAAAATCCAGGGCTTCGCAGGCGATTTGTCCTCGTCGTTCTTTGGTCTGGTGAACACTGAACATACTGTTACCTGGTGCATCGCAAGCCTCATGAAGAGAGGGGCTGTAGACGTACCACCAAGTGTTCCAGGTCCCAAATAGGGTCACCGATCGATTCGTGACTATCGTGCGTGAGCATGGGCCCAGGTAGCTTTGACCGGACTCCCTAGCGACATGGCAGTTGCCTTCGCCCGTTGCTGTCGCGTGCAAGCTTAATACCTAGTCGCTGTGACGCTCGAATCATCAGACGGCGTGCAGGCTCGTTTAGATACCCCTATTGGCGGATTGAGGTGGTTGCTGCAACGGCGTGGCCTAATAGAGCGCCTTGCTCATGGACATCTTGGAAGTGGAGTGAGTCGGATCTGATGGTGTTTGCTTGTGAATTTGTGGACGGTAATGTATCGCCTGTCTGCGTGGGGCAAAGTGGTCCCGTTAGCCTCGGGAATGTCCAGGACCAGGCCCCTCCAGGAGATAGATTTGAGCAAGTAGGACCGTTCAAACCCCCATCAACAATCATGAATTAACACGAATGACTTGCACCCCAGCAACAACTGCTCTCTTTGGAATTTTGAGCAAATGCAGGCTCAATTCCGTTTCGGGGCCCTCTAAACCACGCAGGGTTTTGGCTTGGGCTGGGGAAGCTAGACAATTCGCGATGGCGTAACCTTAGGATGCGACTCCAGATCCCCGTACCATTTAATACAGCAGATAGCATTCCCCTTAGCAAAACAGCTTCCTGCTTTCTCTGTTCAGCAAACTTTTGTTTATCTTGCTCGCTTAATAGGGAAGTAGAAAAGGGAGGCCAATAAGGTTGTCTTCTCTGGCAAGGCTGACTTCCAGAGAGCTGAGAATAAATCGAGTATGCATATAGGGCTGGCCAATTATCTTGAGAACCAGGTTATTTCGTGTCTTCGCTAGAGCTAAAGAGAATTGCCTTTCAAATCTGGAATCCGATGGGCTGTATAACGGAACTTATATATTGACAGAGAATGTTGATGTGAGAGGGCTCGGTCATTGAGGTGTGTGATAGTGATATCTCGCGTATAGCAAATTGAGTACCGGGCTGATATATGGACGGTTGGAGAGCTTTCAGGCCAATGTGTAAACGTCCAAGCCTTGCTTTTAAATGATCCGCATCCTGCTGGCGGGCTATGAGCGACTTTGGGGCCCTTTTACATTTACAAGGGTTAGTAAATCTGCACTCAGACGCCCATGTCATGCGCGCGCTCTGATCTGTGGGGCTGAAATCAGTTAAGAAGCTTTTGGGGAGGGCGGCTGAATATTGGTCCCCTTCCGGATGTGATGTCTTGCGTCACAGTACGCCCCGTGTTCCCCTTCTAAATGTGAAGCCGTGCATGGCGGTGTTCGCTTTGGGGTAAGTCAGGTAACCTCGGCGTTGGGCACACTCGATCAGGCCTGCCCTCCCCTGAGGCCACGGGAACAGCGCACTTACTTATAGAAGCCCAAACCATGAGGCGGAGTGGCACGCTGCACTCCACGTAGGTATGTTTTTGCATGTTGTTGACGGTCTCCAAATATGCGGAAAATGGATGGGCGTGGCCGGGTTCTTATTTTGGTCGTGACTTTTAAAAATCGTTCCTGGGTAGATCTAGCGACAAGTGCTGGACAAGTTGATTGGGGGTGGGTTCGCACAACTGGGCTCGTTAAGCCTCGTCGTGAGACGGACCAACCACGGGTGCAGAATTCGGTGAACAAAATCCTTGACGGTCGCTGGTTTGGAGGGGAGGACAGACCTCCCCCAAAAAAATGGTTCGCAAATCTCCAACCCATAGAAGCGGCTCCTAATTTCTCTCGATTTCCTTAATAGCTGCTCACAGCCCGATGCGATTATCGATGGCAATCATCTCCTACAGCTTCGATTTCTACCTCACCGGCTTTTCCATTGTCGGTCCTAATGTGACTGCGAAACGACGAAACCCAGAAACTAGCCATTCAGGAGATTTGTCAGCTTTCCCCGGTTGAAATCGAGACTAGCGCGTCCCCCATTGTGAGTGCCAGAGCCGCGTTCCAGTTCTTTTGCGCAAACTAATTGAGACGCAACAGAAGAATGAGTTCGAAGCTGGACCAAAATATATCCGATTTATGGGTCCAACACCAACGAAAACACACGAAAACCACGCAGAATTGGGCCTGTATCCTTTGCGAAGATAGACGCATATTTGCCACGGATGCAGCATTGTGGGACCACGCGAAAACTGAACATGCCGAACGGTTGAAATCGCGGGAAAACGATCTTGACGCTTTCAAAGAGGAGTATACTGCCGAGTCCGCTCAGAAGAGGTGTGTGGCGCTTTCCCAAGGCAGACAACAGAATTGGCCCCCAAAAAAGCACAGCCTTGTCCCGGGCACTTCACCGATTCAAATACTTCTCCCACAGTCTAGCAGAGCCGCAAACTAATTCAGACCACCTGCAGGCCGACGAAGGATAACTTCCAGCCTCGCCAGTCAAACTTAAACGAGTCCAATCGAGCTCAAGGGGGAACTCCACCACCGCAAGGCAAAAGAGCCCTGGAGCCTGCCGGGCGTCTTCCAGTTACTCGGTCCACTACACCGGGCATGGACGCCCTCGAAATAAACACCCCTCGCTCAAACGATGATGTTGATATGAAGGATGCAAGCGACGATGGCCAGGCTGCAGAAGATCTTCCAAGGAAGAGGCTCGCTACTGGAGATCGTATAAGTGCTGGATCAGGTAGCCCACCGTCGTCTCCTCGTCGCTCAAAAGCACAGTTCGAGTCAACATTAGATCCAGACTATATCCCAAGAACTATGCATGATCCATCAGGTCGGCCTCAGACTGGTAAAGGCCAGCTCTGGCAAGAAGGTCAAACCCCTCTCACCAAGGCCTCGTTCAAAGACCCGTCAAACATTGCTTCCATTGCAGTACAAAAGGCTCGAGCACAGCAGAATCATCCCTCGAAGGCTCGAAAAGCACAGTTTCAACAGCCTCCCATATTCCAAACCCCTCGCCCAGCACCTCAAGATAACCAAGCGACGTCCACACAACAGACCAGTCAGAACCAGTCAGTGCCTGATAATTTCGACTTAGTGTTACAACCAGAGACCAGACCGATATCACAAGAACAGCTGGTCGCGGAGGTCAAGGGGATATACGCAGGTCTCGTGATGGTTGAGGCAAAGTGCATCGAGGTGGATAACAAACAAGCAAGTCTTGCTCAAGCAGATCCTAGCGCACAGCCGAAGTTAAATAATGAGCAATGGCAAGCTCTGATAGCCCTGCACAGGACGTTATTACACGAGCATCACGATTTTTTCCTTGCGAGTCAACACCCTTCGGCTTCTGCAGCTCTGCGTCGACTTGCAAGCAAGTATGCCATGCCGGCCCGGATGTGGCGGCACGGGATTCATAGTAAGCAATTTCCAGCAATTTATGTTCTGGGCTGTTTGGGAGCTGATCCAACCATGCCTCAACCCGCCGGCCTTTGCAACCACTAACTTCTTTCCCGTACAGGCTTTCTTGAGTTGCTCAGACATAGACTTCCAGCGAGTCTTGATCACATGCTGGCCTTTATTTACCTAGCGTACTCCATGATGGCTTTGTTGTACGAAACTGTCCCTGCTTTCGAGGACACGTGGATTGAATGCCTAGGCGATCTCGGACGTTACAGAATGGCCATTGAGGATGATGACATTAGAGACCGCGAAGTCTGGACTGGTGTGGCCAGACACTGGTATTCCAAAGCATCCGACAAAGCCCCTACAACAGGCAGACTATACCATCATTTGGCGATTCTAGCAAGACCGAACGCGCTCCAGCAGTTATTCTATTATGCTAAGTCTCTTTGCGTGGTCATCCCCTTCCCTTCAGCTCGGGAATCTATCTTAACACTTTTCGACCCCGTCCTCAATGCCGAGAATCATCAAGGCCAGTACCGGCTTCCTCCGCTTGATACGTCATTTGTTAAAGCTCATGGTCTTCTCTTTACAAACAAGAATATGGATAGGTTCGAGCGTACGAAAACTGAATTTCTCAATCTTTTGGACAATCAAATTGGACGAGTAACCCGTAAATTTATGGAGCAAGGGTACCACATTGCCGTTGCTAATAGCGTTGCCATGCTTGGTTTTGCTTCCAAGGAAAATGTGCTCATGAAAGCCATGGCATCTCCTGATGTCGAAATGGAAGGCTCTCCCTCCGAAAACACTCCACAGTCGTTATCTTCTTTCAGGTCCGCTCAACAGCTCAACAACGAAACTCTTGAAATCGTATTGAAGAGAATCGGAGATCCAAACGTTTTGCCTTTTATTCACGTCACGCTTGTTTTTATGCACAACATGTCACGCCATCCCGGCGCCATGAGCTATCTGCAAGGGGAGTTCCCCTGGACTCTTATGTCCACGATGCTCAATACGTTATTAGCTTCGTACGGGGCCCCCACGAGGATTGAACACGCGGAGTTTCCCAAGCCGGAGAAAGATGATGTCCGACCCTTCCCAGAAGACTTTGCAGTTCGGGGTTTACTTTGGACCGAGAATTATTTTCCTAAGGACCACTTTTCAAACGAAAGGATCGACGAGGAAGAGAAGTACCATGAGCTTCCTTCGATGACCGCCGAGAGAAAAGAGAGGATCCTTTGGCTGGGTTGCAAGCTTGCCAACCGTGGATTCGGATTAACCTATGATGGAAAGCGCTTTTCTGGTGCAGGAACTGGACTCCAGATTGAACCACCGGAGCGATCATTGACATATACCTTAGCAACGACTGCTGATGCAGAGGAAACATATTCACCAAGTGCTGAGGAGATTGATTCAGACGTCGAAGAAGACCTGCCCACAAGCAAAGGCCACGAGACGAGAGCACCGCCTCATGTTTAATACTCGGGGTTGGCGACCCCGCCATGGTGCTCCCAAATAAACTCAAGTCGTCTACCCCCGAAGACAAGAAAACAACTTTAGCAGGTATGGTCGCTCCGACAAGTCCTCTTGCTTGTTTCAAACAATTCGATCTGATTATTATTCCAGGTCAATCAACTTTACTTGTTGTTCAAATTGCTATAAGTCTGGCGGGGATTCTGTGGTGTGTTCCTTTGAAGATGAACCTCTATGGGTGGTCGTTATGTCCTTACTTACCATGGATCTCGTCACACAATAAGGCATCGGGGGAGCAGAATCCAACTCTGGTTTCTGGGCCACGTCAGGTGGCGCTGTCTATTCTATACTCATTTCTCAGATTAAGAGGTTGTCACCGTGATCTCCCCCAACAAAATACGTTACCGGTCATCTTCCAGGTCCTTGACTCGCAAAGCGCTGGAACCACCTGGCGGTCGAGAGCGCCTGGCCGACAACCCCAACACGCTTGATCCCACTGGAGCTGGAAGATCCGGAGTATATAATAATTTCGCTTCTGTAGAATACATTATCTTTACTGAAGCTGTAGTTGCAGTAAACGAATTACGTGTATATGTGAGTACAATTTTGTGGTGTTGTACAGAATCACCACGATGGCAATCGCATCGTCGTTCTCAGCCGATCGATCGCCAATCTCGGTTGCGAGTGCGAGCCATTTGCCTCTCGCTCATGACACGGTACCCCGGCATCAACAATCAAGGTATTTTCCACCCCCATCACATCAAGTTGCACAAAATTTCCTGTTCTCATCCCTTTCTCTCCCGCGAGGCTGCCAGCCCGGGCGCGAAAATGACTTGTCTGTACGCCTTATTGTTTTGCATTCCCGCAATGAACGTCATCGTTCAATTTGCCCTCAGCCTCGCGGAAGGATTTATCCGACATGGCTGTCTCCTTGTCGAAACTTGTGATTCAAAGCGGTCATCTTCCTTGCTTTAATTTCGGTGAATTTCGGTGACCGAATGAAGAAGTAGGTGGTTTGGTGGTGACACAATTGGTGTCAGATGAGAAGTCGCCTTGCGTGCCTCCAAATGAACTTCATCACGGGAAGGAATGGGGAAGGTCCGAAGGATCAAGGCAACTGATTGTGGTTTCACAAATTCACGACCGTGAACTAACGCCGTACGCTCGCAGAGTAAGCTATGCGCTTACGGACTAAATACCGAATCCCTCGATTTTACGTCAAAGTAAGCATTCGGTTCTACAGCAGGGCTGAATATAGGGGACTGCAAGTCCTACATGCGGCTGATTCCTCTGTTAGAATCCGGGGAATTGGGTCGGCCAATGATGGCGCAGATATATTTGAGCTGTGCAGCTGTGTTTGTTGGAAACACCAACGGGAGGCCAGATCGGCGGCCCCGACGATAACCTCTCTCTATGCAACATCTCGATTTTATCCAAACAATTGGTCATGGGGATTTCGCCTACCAGGCAGACTCGCATGTGCCTGGAGCGTGCTCGCTGTAGGGCTGAGGCGGGGGCGGGGCCAACGGCTGCAAGGATTCGGATATTGGGAAAGCGAATAGTTACCTATTTTTAGGCAAATCCGGGGCGGGGGCGGGACGTTTCATCTGATGTTTTTATTTTAAGCTTAGGGGCCTGGTTGTAAAGAGTCATATGATAATTGATGTTGGTGAGGGAGTCCTGTGGGGGTATGAATTGGGGGTTGAGGTGGGGGTTACGGTAGGATTCGACTCGGGAACATAGGCGCCAGCTTTGGGGGTTGTTGGGTTTCGGGAGGCGCTGGGCGGTAGGCTACATGTCGGCGGTGCAGGGCGGTTTGGGGATTGGGAATGTAGGCAGACGGAAGCAGAAGGTGGGTGGTTCTAGTATTGTTGTAAAGTTGGTTGAAAAAGGGGCGGAGCAAGGGGCTCGCTTATCTCATACAAGTCGGTGTCTTCTTCTGGACGAGCTGCATCAAGATGCATGCATACTGTATGCTGTCAACATTTATTACAATTTACAGGACCTGAATGACTGTTCTTACCAACATATTGTATTTCTCAGCTTTGACCCTGGTATCTTTTACGGGGTTGTCGTTTCCTGAATGTAGCTCTCAGGATTCAGGATTTGAGGCGAAAGAACTTGCAATCAGGTGATGTCTTTGGACATGCTATTTACATCAACGTCTTTGGACGCAAGCCTATTAGTGATTCCGCGTCCTGGTCAAGTCTTTCAGCTTTTTATCTTGCATTTGCTGCGAGGTAAGTGGTGTATCTCCCGTAGAAGGGGAAAGGTTCATCCAAAAGACCACTCGAAAAACCTTGTCATTGACCCCAGAGGTAATTCGAGAAGACAAGTTTCGAATCCATTTCAAAAACAGCGGCCTCGATTGGAAAAAGGTCGGGAGGAACCCAAGGAGTGATGCATGTGTCGGAATCGTTAGTGCTGTATCGAGAGGTTTGAGAGGGGCCACAAGTCAACGATGGTGAGATTCATGTAGAGTATCATGGGCCGCAAGTTCTTCACATGTTTTTAACAGCTGCAAATGAAGCAAAGGCAATATCTCATTCTTACTGTATAAGGGTAGTACGAGCTGTGAGTCAGTTTCTGAAATATTTCAAGTGATCAATCTCAATCTCTGACCGGTTGTTCAATTTCCTAGATCGTAAATCCCAGCACCCAGTCTCGAACTTTGATCGATCTACCGTTATATCCTTAATTCATTCACGATGATCAATTGTGGGGAAAGCTCACTTGTCCCGACAGACTGGTTCTGCCGTCTTCGATCTCGCCTAATTGTATGCTTTGGTAAAATCTCCGGAGGTTTTGTTGTTGTTACACAAAGCTTCGGTAAACCTCCCTACACCTGTTTCTTTGAAATTCGTGAATTTTCGTCGGAATCACTTAATTGTCGATCAGTTACGCCAGATCGACAATTATTTCTTCTCCGTTTCAGTTTGTGGAGAGTACGTACCCAAAATTTACACAGGAACTCAGTTCAAATTCAACCACGAAGATGAACCACAGTGGCTTCCAACAGTTGAATACACAATCAACTTCGACTCATCTATCGCTAACCACGCTTGCTCATGAACATAGATTCATTAAACAGTCTCCAGGCCCCAGCTCAGCCAATGTATAGAGTGACTCTCTAGTTAACTACCGACAGACGAACTTCTGAGTCATCTCCTATCCACTTTGCCTTTGCCTCGACTGCACGCACAATTTCATTCTTCGAAGTTCACTTCGCAGATTGAGATGTATGAGGATATTAATGATGTTGGAGTTCTCCTAGCTATGAATATTCCCCATAAATACAGACGTTGATGTGAATGTTGCTGAAGGACGCTTGATGGGAAGCGAAATGCCCCGCGTCGGGTTCCTTTCAAGAGACAGCTACTTTTACTCCATTAGACCCAACTGCACCAAGTTCTTGAGGCTGTGAAAAACTCGTTTTGATAATTCTATGCGAAAGAAATCTAAAGCCATCGCAGTTGAAGAGTTCCCCAAAGGACTGCTCAGGTAGTGTGCTTCTTGCTCCCATACGCTTCTCTAGACAGGTACGATACGATTTGAATCTGATACAAGTACTACCTAGAGGAGAATCTGAAGAAGAAGAAAGAAACAAGTGATACGTTTGTTTTCATGTCTATCTTTCGCCGCTTGATTCATGCCTCGGTTTTCTGTACAGTTGCGTCTCGAGCGATGACTTAGTTGGCTATAAAGCTCCGACAGCCATTCTCAATTTATATTCTCTAAGATAGCATTGGCTATTTATCATCAAATTGTTTTCCTGTTGCAAAGCCTTGATGGCATGTCCTTGTTTTCAGAGAAAACAAGTCAGGCGATGCCAGCCGTTCACTCCTTTTCACCCACATATGCCTTAGGCCGGCGTCGAACCTGCTGATATCTGTTACGGTGTTACCTCATATGGCGTAGCTTATAATTTATTGTTAATTCTATGAATAACCTGAATGAATGAGGCGCAAACCGGGATCTTCCATTGCATTCGATGCCTTGCAGCAACGTGTTCTACGACAGCTATGCATTTCAGCCTCACCACACCTCCAAGCAACTATTACGAGGAGTCATTTATCAGGTCGTAAGGTTGGGTGCCCAAATCAGCCGATATCCTTTGGAACGGCCGAGTCTGGACCAGATGTATGAGACCATTATTTCGTTCTCCAAAGGAAATTGAGGCTTCTCTTTTCATTTACTGATGGTCTCTATGCTGTCCCTGACCGCTTCTCTTTTGTTTCGAGCGAAGGCGTCGCTGACTTAATTTTGATCCGGTGTAAGCTGACCCCTATTAATCAACATTTTGATACTTCGGTAGAGAAACTTGTGTACTGTTTAACATTTCTTGGAGTGAAGAGGAAAATAAAATCATTGCCACCAGTGAAAACCTGGCAAAGGATATGCCCACCAAACGGAGGAGAGAGTGGGGAAGAATTGTGGACGGTGAGAAGCTCGAACGGCCGAAAAGAGTCATTTACGGATGCAAATTCAAAAATCTGATTCAAGTAGAGGTAGTTTTGTGTCTGTTTATTTTGTCTGGCACACACAATGGTTTCCTCATTCGTCCTGACAGGAATGACTTGGGGAAAACGACTTCAAGAAACGGCAGAGTCACCCTTGCGGCTGTTGGATCTAGGAATAGAGTTGAGCTTGAGGTACGAAATTAAAGCACTTGAAAATCATTCGATATTCCCTCAATCTACAAAGAGAAAAACTTGGAATAGCAGGTAAAACTAAATGCTCCCTTTGAAAACCACCGTAAATCTGACCCTCCTTCGCTGGTGGAAACAACGATGAGTAAGAGTCTCCGCCGTAAATTCTCATGAAGAAAATATGACAATAAATCACACCGAGTGCCTCGCTCTTCCTGTACCATTTGGATTGTGTGGCAAATTGCATGAAGAGTATTTGCCTTGCAGCAATGACAAGTTAGTGCTGATAGCTATCGCCAAATACTTCGCACCGAAGTCCGCTTCGACGAGCAGGATAAACCCGGTAGAATATACTACGATGAAATAGCGAGGATATCATGAATGAAGAAGGAGATCTGTGATCCAATGTACCCTGCCGGGACAATCCTCTTGTCATACAAGATGACGTGAGATGACCGTCTCACAAACACATAAATTCACAGTCCACAAAATGATAGCTAACAGGCTAGACGATGAAGAAATCTGACAAGAAGGGCTGACAGTGAGAAAAGCGTAGGCATGTCCTATTCCGGTGAAAATCGTCGACGAGCAGTGGCTCGTCTGAAGGTAAGATTACCATAACCAAAATTCTTTGGCTGCTCACTGAGCTGAAAAACTCTACACAATTGTTACTTAGTACTACTTCGATTTCTCTGTTGTAACAATCATGGGTTCGACGCATGACTCTGAAAAGGACGGTGAGAGGCTGTTCCCTCATATCATCGATAAGAGAGCCAGGGATGGCTACGAAAGGCCCTTTGCAATGCTTTCGAAAACTCTAAAGCCATCAGAAGGGTTTGAAATCGTCAATTACAAACGCCTCGCCAATGCCGTCAATTGAGTTTTCCGGTGGCTCGATGCCGAATTTCCTGGGGTAGAGGAGAGGGAGAACGCATTTGCATACTTTGGTCCCAATGATCTCCGATACACCATTTTCTTCTTAGCTACATGGAAGACTATTCGAAAGGTGGGCTGAGATGTTTAAATGTAGGACTTTCTGACTAAGGTGCAGATCCTCATTGCTTCGCAAAATACCGTCAAAGCTCAGCTGTCCCTCATTGAAGGAGTTCACTGCAAAAGTATCGTCTCGTGCTCGTCTCAAGATTAAGTCTTGAAACCTTTGTTCGATTCTGTACCTCATATTCGCAAGAGCCATGCGCCAACTTTGGAGAGCATCATTGACGAAAATACTGTGCCCCACTATCATTATGAGGTGACCTTTGAAACAGCCCCAATTTATGATATTGTCACAGTCCATCCTTCTGGGCCTTCTGGAGATCCAAAGCCAATCGTCATCAGCACAAAAGCTATTGCCAAAATGGACCAAGGAAACGGCCTCCCCATTGATCAAGGGGCGCCTCTAGTCAAAACAACACTTAGGCATGAGAATGTACTGTGCTTGCTCCCTTACTTGCTCCCTTGTTTTCATGTAAGTTCTGAAAACCTATGGCTCGTCAGATACAATGCTAAGGGGGCTCATAGGTCGGTGAGACTGACTTGCAATCTGTTCGCCATCGTATATGAGATGACTCTGGTGTTTGGACACGCGAGCACCCCAATGGCCTCGCAGTATATCGCGGAAGTATTGAAGCCTAGAACTGCTAATTATCTCCTTTCCCCACCATCAGTCCTTGAGGATTTAGCAAAATACCCATCTGGACTTCAAGAGATGGCCAGACTGAAGCACGTAGCTTATGGTGGGACCCTTCTTAGACCCGAGATAGGCAACATCCTCGCTGAGGTACTCCCACACCTTTTCAGCCAGATTGGCGCTCTCGAAATGGGATGACACCATCTCATCGTCGGTGGCAACGAGTTCTGGGACGGCCTGCGATGGTACGATGATATCGGATATAAAATCGAGGAGATCTCGGAAGGAATTTTTGAACACGTTGTAAATGACAAAAGGACGAACAAATACCAATTTGTTTTTGATGTATTTCCCGGACTTTTGGAATACCGCACCAAAGATCTCTTCTCTCCACACCTAAAAGCTGCGGGCTGATGGGAATACAGAGGCAGAGCTGATGATTTGATTGTTCTCTCCAATGGAGAGAAAATCAATCCAATTCCGATGGAGAGCACAATTCGCTCTAATCCGCTGGTCAGTTCTGCTCTAATAGCTGGCAAGTACCCATTCAATCCATCTTCGCTGGTCGAGATGAAGAGTAAACATGCTCCAGAAACAGACGTAGAAGGACTCGAGGCAGTGAAGCAGATATGTCCCAGCGTAGAAGAGGCAAATGAAATCGCTCCATGGTTCGCAAAGATCCCCAAGTCTCTCATACTGTTCACACGCCCAGAAAAGCCATTTCTGAGGTCTGGAAAGGGAACTGTGGAGAGGCAGCTCACTGTGAAGTCATACTCCAAGGAACTTGATCAACTCTTTTTGTCACAGCAAAATTATCTTCTGATTGAAGGTCTGACGCTGGACGGTTCCAGCACGCAAGACAATATCAGAACCTTCAACTGACAGGTCTATCGCCAAGCCATGGAGTTAGATGACTTTTCTGACTTTGATGGTGTGTTTCATCGTGGTATGCATTCTCTAAAAGTTCTCGTGGTCGTCCAGCGATTTCGAGCAACAGTAACCACTATTGGATTGCCATCAAGCCAGAAGACGTCGATTCTCGATTGATCTACTCAGCTTCAACTGTAGACAAAATGACTGAAGTAATTCTTGGCCTTGTCACAAAACCCAAAGGAACAGAACATGAAGAGAACAATGCCGTGCTTTCCTGAGAGCTTAGGATGAAACACTTGCTCGAGCAGTATTCGCGTAATCTGCCTACTTTTGTCCCCATGGGAAAGCAGGCAAACTCCCTGCAGACCATTCTCCTGACCTGATCGACAGACTCTTTGGGAAGTTATCTTTTGGCGGCTTTGGAAAGCTTACCCAAAAACGAAGTCGACAAAGTCTACTGTCCCAACAGATCCCAAAATTCGAAAGAGAGATAGAGGAAGTCCAATCTGGACCGCGGTCTGAACAATGACTGGGATGATGAACGAATTTAAATTCAGGCTGACTTGTCACGGCTGGATCTTGGACTTGGAGCAGAGAAGTATGCAGAAAGCCTGAGCAATACCACAGTGATTATACATAATGCCTAGTAAGTTAATTTCAACCTTGCGCTTGACTCCTTCAAACCAACAAGTCCAGGGGGTCCGAAATCTGCTTGAGTTCAGCGCCCAGTCTTCACATAATACACGGCTTGTATTCGTCTCAAGCCTTTCGGCTGCTCACGGGTGGATGGAGTTGCATCCGGACAAAATAGTCCCAGAGGCAGCCATAGACGACTCCGACGCTCCTGGGCAACTTGAATATTCCGGGTCGAAGTTTATATGCGAACACCTTATTCAAGAGTTCTCCAAATCCTTGGGGATCCCAAGCATAATCATGCGAACGGGGCAAATTGCGGGACCACTGAAAGGTCATGGTGTCTGGAATAGACAAGAGTGGCTTCCAAGTACCATCGCAAGCTCGAAATATCCCGGCATACTTCCTGAGACACTGGCACAATGGAAGCCGTTGACTGGATTCCTGTCGACTTGTTGGCCTCAATCATGACCGAGCTTGTGAAGACTTCCAAGCAAAAGAACGAAGCATTTGCAACGGACTACAATTTGGTATATCCTGTGTCCACGACTTGGTCCGCTCTGGCCCCACATGTCCAAAAAATCGCCGGAATCGAGAGATTGGTAGCGTTGAGAGACTGCGTACGTATATTGGAGCACAGCAGCCATGAAAAGGACGGTGTTATGGTTGATAAAAATCCCGCATTGAAGCTTCAAGATTTTCTGCGTACCTTAGGTCGAAAGGATGCACTGTATAATGTCAGGTCGATGTATGAATTGAAAGCGCTTGTTCAGGACAGTCAACAAGCGTCCGAGCTCACGGAGGTAAGAGCAGAATGGATAGCACTGTGGATGAGGCAGTGGCGATTTTAATCGAGCTAGAAGCAAACGTTGTACATAGAAAAGAGAATTTGTTGTCCACTTGCTTCCCGATAATCTCTCGCGGTGATCGCTCAAACCGTCGCAACATTACTGGGGAAATCTTGACTACCGTCTTTCGCCTCAAAACATATTGATCCCTCCTACCTCCGCAGGAAATTGGTCGTCCTATCTCATCTATCGACGTTGGTTCGAGTATTCTAGACGATGTTCGAGTAGTATTCGGAGGGGTTCTCAAACTTCGCTGCGTGGTAACGCGAGCGAACAGGCCTTGGCTTTCTACATTCACTATTCTGTCAGTCCGAAGCCTGTAAGCAAGTACGGCCAGATTGACCTTCATACCTTCTTGCAATGACTGTAAGTGTTGACATGCTAAGGCGACGATTTGGTTGAGGTGATGTCGGCTGATGCTGGACGCGTTAGAATCTGGAGCTTGAAGCTCCCATGACTAGCGCGCAAAAGCCCCTGGACTAGAAGGCCGGCTAGAGATGCTAAGCGAACTTAAAGGGGGTCGCTTGGCCTCGTAAGATTGACTTTACTGTGCGAGAAATATTAGTAGAGATGAAGAAGAGATCTCACATGGATATATTTGTGGAGTGGAGGAGAAATGATACATCTAACTATACCCATAAAGGAAGCAATACATACGAGATGCGATACTACCAACAAAAACAATTATCGAAAATCAAAGACAAATCCCGGAACAAAGAAAGCATTGAGACTTGAGAGTTCAAATTCACACTTGAAAACGCCGCGCATTCACTAAAAATATATTCTTCCTTCTCGCCGAGGTCCCAATATCCTCCAACAATCATTAGACGGTGATCGTCTAGCTGTCCTTATCCTCAATCATCGATCCCGATTCTTAGTTTCAACCTATTCTTCCAAGAAAAAGATTAAAAAAATCTTGTCAAGGTGCAAACGCAGACTCTCTTAATCCAACCAATCCAACTTCTCTGCCTCCTTCACCATTCCCTCACAATCATCTGAATCACTCCTATGATCATCTGTATCAGACGAATAGACACCAGTACGTTCCCTCCAATCATAGTAGATTCCATCATTCTCCCTGTCATCACGAACCTCACCGGCTGCGTCAACATAGTCTCTCCGAGCCAGGTACATGTGCCTTAGACCCTCTCGGCTGACAAAGATAATATTTTCTACCAGGCCGCGTTGGGTGAGCGCAGCTTCGAGCGCGGCTCGTGGCCCTTGTGGATCTGTTGCTAGGCTGATGTACAGTGTCGCGTGTGTCGGATGGACCCCATCGGGATCATCCCTAATATCGGCAAGAGTGTCCCTAGCTTCTAAATACTGATTTTTCCAGGCCTGTACGAGCGCATAGCTCAGGGTCTGAATCTTTAAGCTCGGGTTTACCAGGTAGCGGGATCCTTCAAAATTTACTTTCGACAAGTTCATAAGCTCCTAAATGTGAGGGCCAACCATTAGTCACCATCGAAACAGTCTGACAAGTTCGAATTACCAGCAATCCACCACCAGAGTGCCTTAGTGTTATGCCAAGGTTCAATATTGCTGTAATCCCCCCATATTTCTCCATCTGGACCCACCCAATTATTGGGGCTGAGCGAGACACTGAGCTGTCTCTTCTTCACCGCCTTAGATGAGGACATTTAGCTGGACCTTTCTTGATTGGTGCGGCGGCTTTCCCACCGTAATTCGACTCCTCGTCGTCGAGGAACTCGTCGCTATCGTACTCCGAGGACTCCTGCTTTACATTCTTGGGTGGATTCTTCTTGACTGGGGCCTTCTTCGCTGGTGCGGCGGGGATCACATTGCTTTCAGACTCTTCACCTTCAGAAGAACCACTGGTGTTGGACGAGCAAGGTTCCTGTTTCACTTTCTTGGATGTACTCTTCTTGACCGGGGCTTTCTTTGCTGGAGCTTTCTTGATGAATGCTTTTTTGGCTGGGGCTTTCTTCTTGGCGACAGCTTTCTTAGCCGGAGCCTTCTTGGCAACCTCGGCTCTAGTGTACAACCTTGTGTCAGCGTAGTTGACCGCAGGCAGATTCTGAAGTCTGAGGGATCTCCTAGGGGTTTTATTTGTGTACGGAGCCATGATGACCTTGAAGAGTTGAGATGAGCTAGGATGAAGTTAAGTAAACGTAATGGAGATTATGGAGGGGGAGTGGCCTATAAGTGAATATGAGAAACAAAGGTGAACGAACGAACTTCCGTTTTCGGCAGTCGGATTACCCTCCGTTACCCATTACCATCAACTTGAACAAAGATAGGTATCTGAAGGGTTATCAGCTAGCCTCAGACTTGGAATCGCATTTCTTTCGCAATTAGCACTTGCTCAGTCCGTTTTAGTACAAATGTATTCCTGGTCCTCTTTCCAGCTTACCTCACAGTTCTCGTCTTTCAAAATAGAAGGGTAAACTTCTTCCCTTTTATTTCCCTTTGTTCACCATGACTACTCACGACTGTTTCTGGGTTTCTAGTGTTTAAACCCGATTACTTTGAAGGAATATAACCATGGGAATGGAGATGTTCTCATTCGAGTCGAGATGTGCTCTGAAGCGATGGTCTATACTCTGAACATGAAAAGCACTTTCTATGAACTGTCAGCAATTTTATAAGCCAACTCTATACAGCAGATTCAGCGTTCTCCTTTCTCTCCGATTTCAAGTGCTCAAAGACGATCATCATAATGATTGAACTGGGCACGCTTCGTAACAAAGTCGGGAAGAAGCCAGCATAGAATCCTTTCAGCCCATTCTCCTTCATCACATTCCTCGCGACTTGTCTCAGTCCCGCTTGATCAGAATTCCTGGAACCTGTCGCTGCAGCGGCAGCAACAGTAGCCGAGGTCGCCACCTGATACCTCGTCTTCACCAGCTCCAATGGATGGATGAACGCGGCAGAGAACATCGCAGCAACTCCAGCTCCGCACGCGATCTGAGCCACCGGGCTTCGGTCGGCCATGGTCCGCCTAATTTTCCCATACGTGGTCCACCATATAACATTGAATGGTATGTAACTCGCAATTCCCATCACATAGCCTCGGTAGAACCCTCGAAAGCCTTCATTCCGCGCAATTTCCCGGAGTTGGTAGAGGAGTTTGCCTTCTTGACTAGAATGTGAGATCTGTAAACGAGCCTTCAGTACTTCCATGGGCGTGAATAGCACGCTTCCTGCAATTTCTGCAATGCATCCTGAAGCCTGAAATAATGTCAGTTTTCGAAAGCACGTGACCGTCACTTGGCTTCTCCCACGTACCGCGTCATTGAGGGCGTTGTCGCCGACATGTGGAAGGAGAGCGATCTGAGCGGCCTCGCGAGTTGTTAGGTAGAGGGCAGTTGCAGGGGTGACCGTAATAAGAGTGACACCGATGCCTCGATAATATGCTCTCGGTGAGATGGAGAGGAGTGGTCGCCTTGTCCCAGTCTGGTATTGAACGGCGATTGTCTAGATGAACTCAGTGTCAGTATTGCCTGATGTATATGGAATCCGGGAGCCGAACATCGATTGGAAATGTCAAAAGTTTCGAGATGATTGAGCCAGTAGCGCTTGCTCCCACGTTTCCCAAGAGGCTTGTGACGTCCATTCCCCGAGGACGTTGTAGGGAAGACGCCTGGGATGGGATTGAGGGACGTGAACTTCTGTCTCACGGGTGAGAAAGCTCTTGAAGCTCGATCACTTTGCGATGTCCATACCCCAAGGCTTCTGAAGAAGAAAGAAGGTAAGGTAGTAACAAGCAAATGCTTTGTCACGTGCGAGCAGATTTTTCGGACTTAGTCACGTGATGGTGTGCTAGCCACTTCTAGCACATATGTCTCGGACAACGTACCTTAGGAGCGTTCCCATCTAGTACTTTAGTTTTGGTCAGAACCTCCTTTGGGCACGATGATAATTGAGCCTTGTTGAATCAGATATCCTTCTAGAGCGAAGCAAGAAATTTTCAATTGTGGAGTTCACCACCGCGTTAGGCGACTTTTGGATGACGTTTTGACGTTGCTTCAACTCAGCAGCACTCAACTTTTACACGACTCAATGACACAATTCCTTCACTCTTTATCAGTATCAACATGAGGCTTGCAGTGCGTCACTCGGTCTTTTATTGAAAGAAAACGGCCAGAGCCACCTTATTCACTTGCGAGTGGAAGTGACAGGATCCAGTCGCTCAAGCTTCATATCCCGAATGATTCGACTTCTTCTCGCACTGTTCCTCTCCTTCAGTTATCTGAAACTTCCTATTCCAACGCCAATATTAAGTTCCCCATCCTCCGAGATATCCATGACCCGTGAGTAACGACGAGAAGTCGGTGACAACCATGGAGCCTCGAACTCCTCCTTGAAGTGCATGACATTGTCCGGATGGCATGTGATGTTTCAACAGAAAACCAAGTTGATTTAGTGCCAATCCGATGTTCTTATTATGGCTTCGTACGACAGTATCAGTCTCTCGTCCAGCAGCGCCTGTGAGGTTAGATTTACCCTTGACGTTTACAAGCATTCTTTGAGAGAATCCAAGCATGTCAAAATTGATCCAAAAGACTCAATACAGCAAAATATTGTAAGGGTCAATAGAGCTGACGAGATTGCTGTTACAATCCGTAATATGGATTCCTAGTCTGGAAGCGAACGCATAAGAAGGCATGAGCAAGACTAAGAGCTGACTTACTAAAGCAACATCTCCCCCCAAGCCATGGCTGCCATTTTGCAAACCCAAACTCCAACGCCATGTAACAGATCCATGTAAATACTGCCGCCCTAAAGCAAAATCGTAAAGCAAAACCCGTCGGACACAAATTCATCATGGCCCTTGAAATCTCAAGACAAAGATCCTCGCCAATCCTCTTGATAGTTCTAAACCCATCTCGGATCTGCCTTCTGATTAGCAGACGTCTTGCGCAAATTTAGCCAGAACTGTAGATTCTGTCTTGGGAGTGGTGGCGCTGAGCCCTCGAGAAAGGCCCTCGAGCTCGGTTTGTTGTTTTGGGACTTCTTTGAAGGAGGACAAAATATTGGCGATTCTTACCGTTCCAAGGCCTGTCTCTGGGCAGATCGTATCTCTTTCCAGTCTGGGCGTAAGGGACGAGGCCACTTTGCCAACTTTCCGTTCCCGGCTCTAACAAACTCTCAACCAGCTGACCAGGAATCACTACACCACACTCGAAGTTGCTCAGCTTGACCAGTTTTGTATTGCACGTTGCCTCGTTCTTTTTCTTGTCTTGCTCGAGGGCACCCCATGCGGACTGGGACAAATTTGCAGAGCCCACATAGACAAAATAAAGCGGAGCGTTTGCGTCTATGGGATTGTATGCTAGAATCAGCTTCTGGTGAAACAGCCGCCCGGTATCCTTTGACTCATAATGGTGGAAGATGTTCTTAATCCCCTCTGGCGCATTGTCCCATGGACGTATATGACAACCGATCTAGGTGACGGAAAGTCAGCAAGCTAATAGATACCGACTCCGAGAACTGTGGACCTTGGCTCGCGAGAGCAATCCATGAAACAAGGGGAAATATTCAATGATCTCTCTCCCAACACCTACGTTGCTTGCAGCATCCTGTGCTGACGGGTCTGCCCTCTTGACATCCCCAACACTCGGGTAAAACAACCTCAAGTCCGGGACGGCACAGTTCTCGGCAGCGACTTTAATTGTTTCCTTTCCAAGAGTACAATCCCAAAAGGAAGAAAGCCATTTGGCGGAAAGGTTGCCAATGCTTGCCGCGCATACTTCGAGCCTCAACTCACTACTCTTCTTTTCGGGTAGTCCCAAGTTGAGACCTTGGATGACGCGTCTGAGACGCAGTAGACCATGCTTTTCTGCTTTGACACCGGCACAGACACCAGGAACGGAAGTAACGAGATGTACCTTGACTTTGGAATAGTCATACATTCCTCGGATGGAGTCAAGGAATATTTCAGGAGTACCAAGGGCTTGTAGATGTGCCAGGAGGTCCGCTTCGAAGGAAGACGGCTCAGATTTGGCTCGCGATGAAAGCTTCGGCATATCATGGATGTACCAGTGGTTGTCGCCAAGAAGGGTATCGATATCCATCATATTGCAGGAAGTAATAACCAGTCTTAGAAAATCGGAATACACGAGGACAAGTATCTTTGTGTGCGAGGAGCCGGATGACCACGCGTAGAAGGAATGATAATTCCTTCCATACCGCTCTCTGTACAGCTGGTAGAGATTGGGGGTGATACTTTGCAGCTCTTTTCTCGATAGCTTCTCCTTGAAATCTATGGAGGCCTGGCGACATGCTTCTTGAACCATCGGATCTATAAAATCCAAAAGTCAATGATTTGAAACCCATGAGTGTTTAGCAGGTAACAGAGCAAGGGGAGAGTAAACCGTGTGGATTTAGAGGATAGAAGAGCCGAAAATTCTTACCCATATTTGCGTCTCGCCCAATATAGATCTAAATTGTCGGTTGGATTGAGTCTGATGTGATACATAGGTTGTACTTACAGGTACGGCCTCAGACGAATGCGAAAGAGGAAGATGGTCATACAACTCGTCATCGCCGATGAAGAAGGAGAACACACAGGCGGAAATAAGATGCTGCTTGTGGATCACGTCTTGAAGGTTGACGCAATTCTTAGTCTTCTGTCTTCCAGGCGTGCGGGTAATGCGAAGGGCGCCGTTCGGATAGGTGATCGTGACTTTTGCGGAAGAATCTTGGGACATGGAAGCTAGGGACTACTTGTCAGCTCTTAGTGAAACAATAACAATGTAATGACGGATTCACCTGGTGCCTTTTCGAGAAGATTCGGATCCGAAGATTTGGAGCTGGGCATAAAGGCTGGCGGTAGGCGCTTTGCGCTGGGTGTATCCAGCTCCCCTTCAGCTTTGCGTTTCATTCCAGCACTCCTCTCTCTAAGCTGATCGTCAAAGAGCGTAGAATGTTTTGCGTCATACTCCATCTTGGAGAGCTCAATGGCCTCTTGTAGCTGGCGATCTTCATCCATCTGATATGCTTGTTCGGGCCGAGAGGCTGCAAGCGCGCGTCTTAGACAAGGCTTAGACAGGTGCTTGTTTATTTCAAGGTGGATTGAATGATGTTACTCGAGGGCTTCATCCATCCGTGCTCTTTTGAGGCGTTTTAAGTCAGTCAATCTTGGGGAGGCAAACGCGTAAATAGAAATGACGTCCACGCCAGGCAGCTAAAATTGAGTAGCGGAACACGATGTCACGTGATATTCTAAAAGGAACTGGTTTCTGTCATTCAGCGTTAAGATACCTAATGGCACCAAGTTCTGGCAAGTGACCCTCGATCCTGTGGCTCTTCTTCTTTTTCTTCTTCTTCTTCTCTCTACCCGCGTATTCCCCTTTTGCTCACTATGGACCTTAAATTAGACCAGTTTTAATAATAGGACTTGCACAAATGTTGTTTCGTACCCTTTCTTGATTATTAGCATGAGTGAATAGATACTTAATTGCATGTTTTAGCACCAAATATTCATATCCAGTTGATGTATCAACCAGAGGGTTCGAATCACTCGGAGGCTAGGTAGGTACCTGTGGCTAATATTGTAGCGCCCGCCCGGGCCCGCCCCCGCAAACCTCCGAGCCCCGGCCCAGGCCTAGCCCCCCAGCCCCTCAATTTTCCCCAGACGACTTCGGAAAACGATACTCATTCCAGCTCCTACCAAAAGCCCATTGCAAATCCAAATCGGCCAGAAAAATCCGTCATCTTCATAATGCACTTTTACTTACCGTCATTTCCGTACCCGCCGTCCGGCGAGGGCTACTGGGGCGCAGCGACATCGACAATAAACTGGTGCGAAGAGGCAAGCAACATTTCACTCAACTACGGAGAGTGTCCCTATTGACTTCATCTCAAGGATTACTATGCCACCATCTATTCCGCTGAGATTGTCAACACGTTGACGAATCTGATGTTTGTGTTTCTTGCCTGGAAGGGAATCTCTAGCTGTATCCGTTATGGCCACGAGCGGGTCTTTCTGATAGGATTCCTGGGGTATCTCTCTATCGCTATCGGAAGTATATGTTTCCACTCGTCGCTCAAATGTAAGCACCCTATTACTCCAACGATGACAAAGCTAAAATTTGCCAGACTCCATGCAACTCCTTGACGAGTTATCTATGATTTACTCTACGTGCATCATGGTCTATGCATTATTCTCCTACCGCCAATCCACTCAAGCTTGTATCGCTCTTTTCCTCGCCCTTTTGTTCCTTGCTATGTTCATTACGGGCTATTATTATTACATCAAGAACCCCGTATTTCACCAAAGAATGTTCGCTTTGCTTACAGCGGTGGTTACCTTCAGGAGCATGTGGATTATGGAGTCTGTGCTTCGACCATCACGACGAGCGAAGAGGGGAGGTGCCGCTTCAGTTAGCGACGCCGAGCAGGCCAGAATTGACCGTCGAGATGCGCAAATTCTCAAGACAATGTGGACCATGATTGCCTGCGGGCTTAGTGGTATGGCAATTGGGTTTCTGATTTGGAGACTGGATACTGTCTTCTGTGGAACCCTGCGACGCTGGCGTCGAGATATTGGCTTGCCATGGGGCATCTTACTTGAAGGCCATGGCTGGTGGTGAGCATTTCTTGGGTTTCAAACATCGAATAAAATAACTAACAGCAATTTACAGGCACATCTTCACCGGGATTGCAGGTTATTTCAACCTTACCCGGCTCATATGGTTACGGTACTGTCTTGAGGGCAAGCAAGATGATGTTCAATTGGCCTGGCCATCGCTGTTTACGTCCATGCCTGTTGTAGTGAGAGCAGAACGCAAAACGACAAAGTCTAATTAAGAAGTTTTAGACATGGTTCTAGATGTCACAGTTCAGCATTTGGTAACCCATTCGCAGTTCTTTCTTATATTTGTTATGTTGTCTCAATACCACCACCTTATCTTCTCCGTTCTGCCCCCTAGAATAAATGACAATGAATGGTGCATGAATACGTTCGTTTGTTAGGCAAGCACAGTTAGATGTGCTGAGATACATTCAGATTATAGAAGTTTTGTTGTCTAGCTTG
This sequence comes from Hyaloscypha hepaticicola, assembly GCA_002865625.1. Classification (NCBI taxonomy): domain Eukaryota; kingdom Fungi; phylum Ascomycota; class Leotiomycetes; order Helotiales; family Hyaloscyphaceae; genus Hyaloscypha; species Hyaloscypha hepaticicola. The sequence continues at coordinate 134,071 of KZ613537.1, forward strand.
CACTTGATGAGGTGACATGAAACAGAAAATAAGGCTAATAGCACATGCGAGTGCCAGACAGTCTTGAAACGTAAAAAAAAGGCAGAACTCTATCCAAACACCCCGTCCAACTCGGATTTACAGTCCCGTCGCTCTTGTAACTCAGCCAATACCACAGCAAGCAGAGAACAATATTGGCGATACAAAACGTCAAGGACCACACCGCAGCCTCGTCCACAACAGGTGACCCTTCTTCATCCACAGAAGGCAAACTTTCCTCATTTACAGCAGACGAACTTTCCCCTCTCGAGGCTACCAAAAGCGTGTCTCTTAGCCGTGGACTCAATATACAGAGCTTCTTAATGATGAAAACAAAAGCTGGAATGGAAACGAGACTAAGGTCGAAGAAAACGCAGTCTACTACCAGTTCACGATGCTCAGCGATGCCATAAATGCCGAGCGAAATCACTCCAAAAGCGCAAATCAATAAACCTCCAATGCAGGCTCGATTTAACCATTTCCTTACGCGACTTCGGGGAGGATGATCTCTCAGATAAGTCGCAAATTCAAAGAATAGCGCAAGGACCGTCAAGGGTGCACAACAGATAAGTATGTTTCCAAGGTAAACGATAAAGATAAGAGAAACAAGAGAAGCCATTATGCCCTTCTCAACAGAGTCGTAGGCGGAGGCCCGGAGGATCCAGAGATCAAAGAAGGCCCATACAAACACTGCGCAATGAGCCATAATTCCGTACCAGGACGTAAATGTTTCTATGGTCTCGAATCCTTGCAAGACTTGTCTCTCGCTTGTAGTTCGTGTAGCCTGGCCATTGATCGCTGGCAGAGACGAATAGGCTGATGACATGGATGACTTCTTCCCAAGCAAAGCCCCAGCCTCAATGACCAGGAAGGCAAATAGGAACAAGGCCCCCCAAACTTTCGTCCATGGCACACCTTGCATCGCCATCAACTTGATCGATGGGCCCAGGGTCCCCACGACAAAGAATACCCATCGAAGCCATGTCTGTTTCTCCAAGCTTTGTATGCCTTCGCTCGCATCCTCGTCCTTTATATCTCCATATCGCTCCCGTATTGTTGTATTTAATGCCCGACTGATGGGAACATGGAGGAAATATGGAGCGGAGAAGACGCGGATGAGAAATGCAAAGGCATCAAGGAAGCAGATAATGGGAGAGGTGCGGAGGTACGTGCGATAACGGCTGGGTTGAGAGAGAACTCGACCAGAGGGTTGGGTCATGACATTGGTGACAAGGGGTATCAGGGTCCAGAAGAGGGTCTGCCATGATACTGGCGAGGCTGCCATTGTTGTCAGCATAGTTTTGGAGCCTCGAGGCTCAGCTCACCCGCTTCGTTGGAAGACATGGACTGTGCCTTCGTCTTCCAAGCCTTGTATGATTCGGGAGTCATGATGAGCTTAAGAGTCAAGAGCCCAGTCGCGTCGTTTTCAGCCGAAAGACGTGAAAAGTGGGGCGAGGCTGAAAACGGTAACCTTATCGTGTTCCCCTGATCTTACTGTATTAAGGAGCCACACCGTAGATCGGTCGTGTCGCAATTGGCTTTCGGGTCTTAGAAGCGAGATTTCTAATCCCCACGGTTTGAAAATGTTCCCTAGTCGAGAACGTAGCATAGAGATATGCAAAATAGGCTTTGCTTATATCTGGAGATAAAATCTTAGCACTGGATCTGTTACTTACAGAAAGTGTTGAAGGGTGCCTGGCAGCCTAAGGTTAACAGGGCCTGGTACCCGTTTCATTACACGTCTCACTAGCAGTTCCATATATGTGGCCATGAATACCCTCTATAGTTTGTTCTGTATAGTTAATAATATACTTGATTTGCCCTAATTGAGTTCCTTTATATAATTCTTTATGATTACTATCCTTGAATTGGAGATATAATATCCAATAGATTATAAGCCCGGGTACTTAACCGCTATTACAAGAATCGTGATACAGGCCGTTACTATTAGTACGGGACTAATAGTGGCCCAAATCTCATTGAAATAGAGGACGATTCGACTATCAAGAAGATCGGGATTACTAAGTTAAACAGTTCAAATTACTGGATATAGACTATAATAACTAGAACTATAATTGAAGTAAAGGATATATAGAATACTATTAAATAACCAGTTCCGGAGGCTAAAATATCCGAAAAGAATACAGATAATAGAATAGTTAAAGAAAAAGCAGTTATAATAAGTAAGATTAATTATATAATAGATATAAAGACTAGAATGATTATTATAGGATATTATAAATAGGAGATACTATCTAAGATATTCTATTTATAGACCGTAAAAGAGTAATAGAAGATACTTGAATATTCTTATTTACCTATAAATAGATAGTAATTATCTATAATCCTTTAGAAGTTTTATAGGTTTATACTAAAGTCAGAAATATCTGTGAGTTCAATTATTACTAGTCTATAAGAGACACAGATAGATATCTTTAATATTAATCCCTTATAGTAACCGATAAACAAGTCGACTACTATTATCTTATTTAATTCATTATAGATAATTAACTCCACTTATAGACCGATTACATTCCAGTTTAAACTTTAAGATATCCGTAAATTTAATATAATTATTAGTTATCTAGAGAAAGTAGAGTGGAGATTAGTAATAATAAATATATAAAAAGAGATAGCTTTATAAATTACAGATAAGAAGAGTAGAAAGGGGAAAGAAAAGGAAGAGAGGAAATACTAGTACTATAAGAAAAAAGGATATATAAAGATCAAGTATTTAAACTAGTTAAAGGATACGGATAAGGACTATAAATATATAATTGAATATCTCTAATAAGAGAAAGTAAAGACCGGACTACTATTAACTCCTGGAGCCAAAGATAATCTCTTACTAATTGAGAAAGTATAAGTTACAGACAAGTATATAGATAAAGTTTACTAGCAGATATCTAAAAGTATCCGTAATAAGTAGAAGTGACTAGTTAATTCAGGTATAATTAATTATATAATACCAGATTATATAGTATTTATTAAATATACTATATTAAGTATAAAGTAGTCTATAATAGCCGCAAACGGATTAATACTATCTGGAATTGATTAGGGATAAGTGAGAATACCTATTAGTATTAATAGGTATATAAGGAATATTATTCTAATAGATATATTATATATACTATAAATTACTGGAAATTTAATCTTTGTAACACGACTATAAGACAAGGGAATAGTAATAGAGATCACTATTCTACCCGGAAAAATAGTCCTGATTATCAAGTATTAAGGCTGTAAAGTAGATATAATAAGTAGAATAGAAAAGTTATATATATTAGATATACTAATAGAGTATATAATATCTATAGAGTTTATTACGGATTAATAAGAGAATATTACAGATAGACAGGGATTAGTTCCGGACTATTAGATATCTAGATATACCCGTTAGTATTAGAGACTCGGATATCTTAGTCTATAACTTATTGAGAAAGTATATAAGATTATTGAGAATATATTATAATCAATTAAGTAAGTAAAGGACTAATCAGTTTGCGAGATTTATATCTTAATAAAGAAAGTATAGGTAATTAATCAGTCCAGTTCTGAAAGGAGTATAGAACTACTAGTCCGGGTATTCTCAGACTTTTAGGGATTATACTATAAGTTAATACTTATAGATAAAGTATATATACTTATATTTATAAATAATTATACAAAGAAGTTATAAGTTATATTAACCAAATTATAAACTATATTATTATCCGTTTTTGTTTATTAGAAGATATATATCAAAAAGTAAAATAGTTTCAAGGTTAAGATAATATATTATAATAATATACTAGAATATAAAGTAATAGAAAAACCCATTTTATTAAAAGAAGGGATTACTCTTAAATTTATAATAGTCTACTTATTATAATAGAATAGAATAGTAAAACGGTTAAATAGGATATTAGTTATAATAGCCAAGTCCATATTATAGTATACTAAATTACTATTAAGGTTCTGAGACTTTATAATTATTACAGTCTATTACTTATAGAATAGAATACTAATTAGACTAGACGGAAAGTGTCCGGAAGAAGTATTTATAGACTATAAAGTATCCGTAAACTATATTAGGACTTTTGACTATATTATATATATTAATATTCTCAAAGAGACCCGTGATAAACTTGAACCAGTAGCCAGGAAGACAATTTTGATTAGCTATTTACTAATATCAAAGTAGTATTAATTATATAATCCGGTAGTAAAGGAAATTATTATTATTCTAGTATTCACATTTATTAAGGATAAGTTCTGGAAATGACTAGATAAGTCAAAAGAGTAAGGGATAGATATTAAGAATCTTGACCCTATAGAACCGGTCAATTTCGACCTGAATAAATTACTTGGGATATATATAGAGTATTCAAGAACAGATAGCCCGATAGCCGAAATTGGGAATAGAGAGCCTATAGTTCAAGAACAGTTATAAGAGACAGTTACAGATATTATATAATACCAAGATATTATTAATAACGATTTACAGTCCCAGGGGACTAGTAGAGAGGAGATTATAGACAGAGATACGATTATAATCAGTATAGGATTGCCCGTTAATATCCGTAACAATCTACAAAAGGATAGTTCCTTATAGACTGAAAGGATATAGGTATTACAGAGACGTAATAGACATGAGAGATACCCTATCCGATTCTTTGAACAGGTACTTATAATCCAAGACTGATTAGTAATACCTATATTATATAACGAGACAGTTAATAATCGGCTATACGGAATATACTAGAGGGATATTATTAAGAAAGAGCTTCTTAAACTCCAAATACTGGATATCTGGAAATTTGTGAATCTATCGGATAATAAGAGACCTATTAGATCTAAATGGATATTTATAGTCAAGTATACTCCTATAGGTCTACTAGATAGATTTAAGGTAAGATTAGTTATCCAGGGCTTTTTATAAGTATCTGAAGATAACTTTTCAGAGATATTCTCACTTATAGTCCGTTTTGAGTCTTTACGGATACTATTAGTTATAGTAGTATATCTCGATTAGGAGATATACTAGATAGATATTATTAATATATATTTACAATTAGTTTTATATATTAATGTGTATATACGAGTATTAAAGGGATTATAGGCAATTCCCGGAAAGGTCTTATAGGTAAAGAAATCACTTTATGGACTAAAGCAGTCAAACTGTGCGTGATATTTGGAGATTTATAAAGGACTAAAAGAGCTCGGTTTATACTCTATCTTTATAGATACTTATATCTTTATTAATAAGGATTATAAGTTAATTATAGATTTATATATTAATAATATAGTTATTCTTATAGATAATATTCAAGTTATACGAGATTTCAAAATAGGAATAGTAAAGTACTAGGAAATCAAGGACCTAGAAGAGATTAAGAAGATTCTCAGTCTCGAGATTACTAGAGATAGAGTAAAACGAATAATTAAGATTATCCAGATAATATATATAAATAAGATAATTACGGAATATAGTCTTATAGATATCTATAAAACTAAGATATTATCTATAAGTCTTGAAATACTTGAGCCTATATCCGAAAAGGATAAGCCAGTCAATATTAACTATTATTAAAGGATTATTAGTAAATTATTATTTTTGATATATAATTCACAGTCAGATATCTGTTTTATAGTTTCACAATTAAGTAAATATATAATAAAATCTATTAAAAAGTATTAGAAAGATATAATATAGATATTTAGATATATTAAGGATATCCGCGATTTTGGGATCTTCTTTTCAGGACTTGAAGAGAGATAGAAGATTAAGGGATATATAGATTCAGACTATACCGGGAATTATATAGATCACAAATCAATTTACGGGTCTGTATTTATACTCCTAGAGGGTCCATTAACTTGGTATTCCAGGAAGTAATAGTCCGTATCTATCTCAATTACGGAAATAGAATATATTATTCTATACTACGGGAATAAAGAAGTAATGTGATTCAGGGAACTATTCAAGGAGCTTGGTTTTATACAGTTTTTAGAGGACTCGAGAGAAGTACAGATATATAATAATAACCAGGATTATATTACTCTAGCTGAGAATCCTGAAAACTATATCCGTTCCAAGTATATCGATATTCAATACTACTATACTAGATAACTAGTAGAATACGGAAAAATCAAACTGGATTACTATCCTACCAGGGATATACTTGCGGATACCTTAACGAAGCCACTGGACTTTCAAGTATTTAATAGATATATTCAAAGGCTTATCGGTCTGTAAGGGACCGTGAATAGGATTATAGGAAGTATAGGATAGATTACGGGTAGGAATGAGATCTGCTATTTGTCGTGAAGGGGCTATTAAAGGGTATCTGGTAGTCTAAGGTTAACAGGGCCTGGTACCCGTTTCATTATATATCTCACTAGTAGTTCTATATATATATTCATAAATACTCTCCGTAGTTTATTCTATACAGTTAACAATATACTTGATTTGCCCTAATTGAGTTCCTTTATACGATTCTTTATGATTACTATCCTTGAATTGGAGACGTGACATCCAACAGAAAGAAGCAGTGCATTCCTGTCACGTGACTAATATCTCTTCGAGGTGCGCGAATTTAGTGGGCCTCAAGTGATAATAGAAATATAACGGTGTGCGAACAGGAACCTTCTAAGCAATATTAATCTTTGACGGCATTAAACCGAAAATAGTCGTGGTCTAGAAATCGGCTCTGTCTTACGGACCGGGCGGAGTACAAAAGAAAGAGGCGGCCGCCAGATGAAATAAGTCTGACACAGTAACACTGGAATCCTTATGTATTGGCGCTTGTAACGCTGACAACTGCCGGCCGACTTTAATTACCGAGACGGCGAGACCTTAATAACCTCACGCCGAGCCTCAAGCCGAGCCTCAAGCCTCAGCTGCATAGCTTAGCAGCGTCGGCGATTTGTATTTAGTGGCATTTGAGAAGTTGAGGATTCTTAAAATAGCCATAATAAGCCTCAGCTTCATGACAACCTCACACATTTTAAGTTTTCTGGGCTATTGCAAAAAGGCTATAAATGATTGAGTAGACTCTTAGAAAAACCCCATCATTTCCAATCCAATATCTTCAACTCATTAAAGTCTTTCCCATTCCGTCTCATTTCCCTCGCATTATCTTTACTTCGCTCAAGTCACTCGCATTCGCACTTAGTCAAAATGCAATTTTCCTCTACCGCCATTCTACTCCCGTTCTTCGCTCTAGCCAATCTGGCTGCCAGCACGCCTATCTCCCCCCGCCAAGCTGACCCCAGCTGCGCACCGTTGTCCAAGCTGGCGGCACAACTAAGCGACTTCGAAAAATTCTCGACCTTCATACTTAAAAACGCGCCGAACGATCTCCAGAGAGCCATTTCGGACGCGCAAAAGGGTGTAGCGTCCATAGTGTCACCGATCGATCTCTTGAACCCTCAAGTACAGTCGCTACAAAATACCATCTTGGCGGATCTTTCGACAGTAGGTGGGGAGTTCCAGAAAGCCACACAAGCAAACAACGAGGGGGAGATTGTGGACGTTGCCGTGGAGATCCAGAAAATTTTATTTCAACGTTTGTGGCCTGATGCTGTGGGAATTACTGCTCTGGTCCACACGATCGGTGATTGTAGCTCGGGAGCTCCGCAATCCTAGATTCTGCATTATGTTACAGAAGTATTGACTATACTGGGCAATGTCAATGAGCAAAAGGGGTATTTGTTTTATAAGCGAGATAATGTTGTTTACCGAGTTTTCGCAAAATGCATAGCAATGTATCCCATCTGATCCAGTCAACCAACAGATTTGAAATACCTGTTCAAAGTGTTATTAAACTTGATTTCGAACTGCTAAATATGCATCAGGTGGGCACTGCTGCAGCTTCGGTAGGAATAGCGGCCAACAAGGGCTTTCGAAAGCGGCCACTGTACAGCACACCTCAACTCAACAAAGCCGAGGTAGGCCCGCAGCACAGCAACGCGGCTGCAAGCCTTCAACAGATTCCAATACATAGATGCTGCCGAATCAGCCAGAGCATGCTCATTCGGCGATGGGCCATCGGATAACATACCTTAACTTTGCAGATAACGCGAAACTCAAATTCGGACGCCTCCTGTGACCCGTCAGTCGGGTCGTTCAGCATTGACACACTTAATTCTACGCGGCGTCCCTGCTTGTTGCCTCGAAGATGCTTGCTGAGGCTGATCAACACTCAGTACTCGCCCACCAATTCGCAAATACAAACACAAACGTCAAGGTATTTAAGACCCGAGCCCACACCCCACGCCTCACCGATCAGCTCTCTTTTCTACTGGCAAGCTTCTCCATTCAATCAACGTATCGACAGAATCTCCGCGTTCAGCGTCAGATCGGCACTTGTTCCCAGCAATAGTGATGGAGGTTATCCCGGTTTCACTTGCCGACAGCTCAATCCGCCTCCCTCTCGAAGATGGAGCGTTCCACTTCCACATGACGATTCCATTTTCCCTCATAGGGCACTTCAACCCCAGCATCATCCAGTACCGGCCTCGCAACCGTTGGGTTGCTAGACTATTCGGACAGGGCCTCCGCCCTTCAGCCAAGGTCGCTCTGCTTTCTGTTCGTCATTTCCGCCAGATCTCGCAACAACTAAGTGGCTTGCTCTTCGGAAGAGAAGAACCTCTTCTATATACCGTTATGAGTTGTGACGCTGATAATTTTGAACAACTTGGTGCCTCGAAGTTTCATTTGACATTTTTCGCTGGGTCTGAGGACAACAGTAACATCAGGCTTTTGGTTTTCGAGGCCAATGAGAAGTTGATCCATGGCAGCATCCACTTCTCTGGGGAGGAATTAGGTGAAAAAGAAAAGGCGGCCTGGACGGAAGGATGGATGGACCGGATGAACCTGGTTAAGTCGCGCCAGAGGTCCGAAATGTTCTCGACTCCCTTTGATCACGAGATGTGGAACAAGAACCTTGTACTCGACACTATAGGGCTAAGACACTACAGGGCAAAGACACTACAGGGTTAAGGTACTCCACGAGAAGGAGCCGCCCGCAAGCGCTGACCGCTCATGCCAACCGCCTGTGCGATCCTTCAAGTTTACGCAATTGTTCGGAGCAGGTTCTCTGAGAAGCTGCTTGTCATCCTGACCAAAGACCCGAGTGACACTGCTTGAAAAAGCCCTTTAATGTCACCTGCAAAGTCACATAGCCGCGCGTTCGGATATCTTTGGTGAAACCAAGAAGCGCGGCTATAAGTAACTAACCCCAGTTACTACTTCGGTCATGCTCCAAGGTTCAAAAATGTATTCGCTCCTGTTTCAGTACTCCGAACTCCACAAATATGAAGCAAACATAACACAGATTAAATGAAATTTCAAACAATATTGATCGTCGTTCTGAATTTCTCATCTTGAAGGTTTGCCGCTGAATATTCACTGCTGCCCTTTTTGTCCAATTCGATCAGACCAACACGTTCAAATGAATTTGCAGACGTTTGAGGATGAGAAGACGAAACCGGAAGTAATGCAAGCCCTACTTGCGGAGTGATGAAAAAGAGCCAGAGCGCAGTGGTTGAAGTCGAAAAATCTGATGTATCTGGGACAAACTTATAGGTAATGTCGCTGGTCGCATCTTCATTTGATGATAAGAGGTAGAAGTCGTACAAGGTGATCGACCGGTCTTTGTCGTACAGAGGCCGCTCTCTCTTCTTCGATACCAAATCACGCCTTAGAACCCCACAAATCACCAGAGTACCTCCTATAACCTCCCCCATTGGATCTAGTCCTTTTGGTTCCACCGAGACATGAATAATATCTGCTTCAATTGCACAGCGATTCAGTGATACTTGGACAACTCTTCCACCAATAGCTGCCCATGACCATGAAGGAGCTCGATACTGAATAGGTTTGATACATGATCCTGTAGCAAATTCTTTTGACCAGCACAGATCTCGTGGCAAATCTCTCCGCCACAGTCCGGCAAGGTAGTGGCCACCTTGAATGCGTTGAAACTCGTGCGCAACCCCAGATAGCGCCGGTAATCTGTCGCTGTCAAGTGTCAAGTGCCGACTTGAATAGTCCTGAATGATGAAATCAAGCCAATCTTGCTCAAGGAGACGTTGGTCAAGCGGATACTCCCCTTGACTTCTCTTGGGTGCTTGTGGAGACCATAGCCATTCCTTCGATCCATCCTCAAAATGAATATACTCGCTATAGCGATAAAATATCTGGTTTTCCTGGAAACCAAGATAGCGAGGCGATAGTAGTTCTTCTTGGAAAGCCCATGCTCTTTTTCTTAAGATTGACTTTTGCTCGTCACCTACAACATGCCAGTTGACGGGCAGGTTTATGAAATATAAAGTGGAATTCCCAGGTCGAAAGAAGTCGACTTTCAAATATTGAAGCAAATCCGTGTCAAATCTTCTTACTCCAAACAATCCTTGACAACTTTCAACACCAGCCGCAATAGTAAGCCAACTTGAGCTGTAATATGTACCCATTTTTACAGACTCCTCCACCCAATCTGCTTTAGAATCTTGTAAAATACACAGCGAGTCAATCCAAATATACTGCAGGCCGACTGACCTTGTGATTTTTATTGCGTCTTGAAATGTCAGTGGAAGGCTCGAAAGCTGTATACCATGTTCTCTAGCTGCAAGAGTAGCAGTTTTTGTCATTTGAGAACTGGTTATTGAACCCCATCGATGACTAAGGCAGACATAGACTCCTCTGTGGGCATTACCCATGCTTGAGAGCTCCAGAAAAATCTTTAAGGTAGACAGTGGGCGACTGGCTATGACCAACATCAATGAGCCGTTTTGGCAAAGCTTTCAGTTCATCAAAATCTTCCATTGTATATTCTTTAGATGCGTCTATCCACGCCCTGGCCAGTAGAATGCTGGAATCGGGATCCGGATATCGAGCTAGGCGCCGACCTGGAAGGAGATTCCCCGCAGCGTCCCCTAGAAATTGTTAGGCGGAGATTATAGTATGCGCTAACAGACAAGTGGAATGAAGTTACCTTCATCTGTATATATGCCCAAGAAGGAATCAATTTCAACGTATGGCTCTTCGGTGAAATTGTAATTTGACAGCCTTTCACTTTCAACTACAAACTCATCTTGGCAATAGGGCGTGCCAGAAGCATTTGCTACTCTCATTACAATCATTTCGGCGTCTGGGATGCGTCCACGCCGAGGCCTGATTCCGTCGACTATCATGCGGCATAATTTGCAACCATCTCCCGCGGCGGCGATTGCTCTAGCAACGGCTTGAAGTCGGTACCCCTCAACGGATACCAGTGCCTTGACGGTGATTTTTCTGCAGGCATTACAAGGAGTAGCGTCTACATAAGGAGCCATACGCTCTTCTGAAAGCTGTAGCCTTCGGATTGGCGGAGGGACAGCTAATCCAGTGTAAAAGCCATCAGCCGTGGGAATAACTGGCGGTGAAAATAGATTAGACGACATGTTTTAGGAGAAAGCACGATCTAATAGTCCAACAGATATTGGAATCGATGTTGTCATCTTTGAGGTAGAAAAAGACCCTAGTTGAGATAAGAAAATCTGGCTAATCGCTTGTAGAATAAGAAGAAATTTTTAAGAAGCAAAATCACGCAGTGGGCACCGCCTAGCTTCGTGAGATTTAGGCATCAGCTTTGCGGATCCATCTGCCTGTTTCGCGGTTTCATTGGTAGATGCCCCCAAAAGCGGCACCCCAAATTCTGTCTTCAGAAACTAATTACTGGAACTGTGATCTCATCCTCCAACACATCGACGAGAAGAGTTGAGCATTTCATCTCCGCTAGCTGTAAGTTCACCAGCACAACAACAGTGAAATCCAGCAAAGCAACAAACTCCAACCATCACTCCACCACTCACCAAAAACAGCCAAACTCCAAACTTCACAACTTCGCCTTGATATCAAGATGAGACAAATCACGGTTCAGAAAAGGCTTCATATACTCCTCCCAACCCTTTTTGAAAACCCGACCATTCTTCTCGGCCTCAACATTAATCGACAACTGTCTCGTCCAAGACAAGAGCCGCGTATACACATCACCATCGGCACAACCAATCGCACTCGCCAGATTCGCATCCGAGAAGCACCATGCGTCTGTCAGGGCAATTGCATCGGGAAGCAGGGCCTCGAGCAAGAAGTCGATTCGGTCTCTCATCTCATTAAAGTGGGAAGTGGTCAGGTAGCCGTCGCCGAGGAAAGAAGAGGAGAATGGGGAGAGTGAGCTCGCGATGGTGGTTAGTCCGAAGAGAGAGACCAGGCGGTGGAGGACTGTCTTGATCGATACAGGCGTCGAAGCAGGAAGCATCGCAAGTTGCGCAATAGATTCGGACAGGATGAAGACTTCAATGTGAGCACGTCCTGCGACCATAAGCTGTAACCCATGGATATTCTCAGCCTCGAGTCTAGATTTTCCGCTGCTCTCAGAAGCCTTAACCAGATTGTGGACTTCGTTTGCTAGGCGAGCTGCTCGGCGCTGGAAGATCTCAATCAAGACCCCATGGTCGAGGAACTGCTCTCCATTTGTACCGCAGCCCTGATGCCGATACGAGCAGTCATAACAGCTCATATACGCCATATCCTTCGGAACAGGAAGCGCCTCGAGTCCCTTGAGCATGTATCTAGCGACCTGACCCCACATAACATAGTTCTCACCCTCAAACGTACACATTGCTGTGACAGAGTTTACGATATCTGGGAGACCAGATATGACAATGTATCCGTGGCCACCACACATCTTCCGTGCTTCCTCGGCGCCATCAGCGGCGTTTGAGTGGACCAAGCTTTGAGGCCGCACATGACCATGTGAATGTAGGGAAGCATGCTGTGATCTCCGTTCTTCTGGTGGACTTTGAGTTTGGAATAAAAGTTATTGGCACTCTTCCAGGCGAGGATCGTCATGTAGGATTTTGCGATTAGGGAAAGCAGGCCGGAGTGCTGGTGCTTGTAATTGATGATAGCTTTTTCGTGACCCACGGACGAAGAAGAACCTTGCTGGCGAACGGTGGAATACCGAGTTACGATTGTGAGTGCTTGAGCGAGCTGGAAACCAGCGCAGCGAATCATGAGTGCGCGGCCACTGAGCATGCCTCCGAATACGAGCTTCTGCCGAAGAGGAGAGGAGGTGTAGCTTCCATCGCGAGCGACTTTACAGTGGCGCATAAAGAGATTGGTTCGTGGGATGCGGACGTGGTTGAAGATTGCATAACCATTGTCGGTGCCGTTGTAGGACATCTTCAGACTGTCAAGTACTTAGCCATGAGAATCAAGCTTGTAGGAGGGATACATACCCAATATCTCCCAGCTCAATACCTGACATAGGCTTGAAGTCCGCCAATGACCGAATTTGAACAATGAAAGCATGGACACCAAGATCCTTTCCATCAATGATCATTCATGCCATGAGAATAGTATGCGAAGATGCAAAGCCAATCGCTCCAGGCCAGTACTTGGTTGAAGTTAAGGTGGGAGAGTGAATGATGAATTCATCAGTCTCCTTGTCGAAGGTAGCAGTCGTCTCAATGCCACCGACGAAAGAACCATGAGCCAACTCAGTCTGGGTGTACGAGCCGATAATCTTCCCAGACTCAGCGAGAGGAATCCAATTTGCAATCTGTTCATCTGTGCCCTGCAATTTGACGAATGGGATGAACAGAACATGGGTAAGGCCAAAAGGATTGGAGTTAGCCATGACGCCGAGGTGGCTGGCGTAGTGGAATCTGTCACAGTTGTGATCAACGCCGTCTTCGAACGTGATTTTTCCAGCCCGAAGGCCCTCAAGGAGTAATTCCTGGCGATTCATGTCACCGTATGTTGGAGGTAGCTTGGAGTTGTCATCGGTGCCGAGGGCTCTTTCAATCCGCTGAAACGCTGCGTTGTGGCGGTCAACAGCTCCTTTGCTGGAAGTTCGAAGCTATCAGAAAGGATACATACAAGTAAAATGGAGCGCGTTACCTTCCATAGATGATCTCTGCCATGTTGTTTGAGTCAAAGCTTGCTCGGCCTCGTGCTTGCTCCATCATTCTGATCTGCGTGTTCGGTTGTGCCATTGTGAAAAGGTGAAATCAATCAAAAAAGAGACGAAAGTTGTGAAGCTTTAATGCAAACCTTTATAAGAGGTTGATGTTTTCTTGATGATTGTGTTTGTGGGACAAGATTTTCCGAGGAATGGATTTGCAGTCGTGGGCTTCTCAACCCCCTTGACCGCCCGAAGATCGGGACGCCACATTTCAATTCACTCACAGACCGGAGCTTTCTGAATAAGCTTGTTGTGATACCTCATTAACCACTTGGCTGTAGTGTCTTGCTAACTTCACTGGGGGTCTTTCTAGGGTCGTTTCGCTCTTGAGGCCCCTAGTTCAGATCAACATAGAATTCTCGAACTCGAAATTTAGGAGCAAGGTTAGGAGAGATATTCCAGCTCCAGAATCTGAAAACTATACCAAAACAAATTCCCTTACCTCAAGTTCACCATTATTGTACTGCTTAAGCACACCAAGGGCGTACACGCAGCAACTGCCCACCAAACCGAAAGACGAATGATCTAGATCCAGGAGCACAAAGGGAAACGGAAACGGTGTTCCCCCCAAGGCAAGTATACAACCAAATCACCCTTCTTAGCTTCCCTATTCCCATCCCACCTTCGGCCGTAGTAAAGAACTTCCTCCCGAGACAGATCTCCTTCATTTTGGACTCGTAATGCTGTATCTGTCCTTCTGTTACTAAGCGAGGAGAACCCCATTCTTCCATGGTATCAATCTTCTCGAAGTAGGTTTCATCGAGTTCTCGCAGTCTGTTCGACCCATATTTTGCGTACCAGAGTTTGAAGACTGAAAATTTGTATGAGACCACGCCTTGGTCGCATGCACCTGTCTATTTATCAGCGACCATGGTATCTATCAAGGCGTTGGTGATTGTCTGGGGAAATTCTTTGTTCTGCAGCTGTGCTATAGATTCCCAGCTGTGCATGACCCGTGTAAACTCGGGAGTTCCAGGAGCATAATGGGCCATCTCCTCTCCAACTTCGCGGATCGTCTCCAAATGGAACCCACCAAGCGTGAGTGCCTTGCCATCGAACTTCGGTCCTGGCACTACTAAATCATTACCCCAGCGGGTGTCTGACCCCAGAAGTGTCATCATGTCCGTGCAAGTATGACTCGCTCCCTGATAATTCGCTTTGCGCGAGAGTACAACAACCTGGCGACGTACTTGAAGTTTGGAGTAAGCGCATGAAACGCTACAGTAATTCAATCGGCACGGCCCGACGCGCTGTCAGGGGGAAACCCTAGGGCCCACCAGGCCCCTTCCATGTAGCAAGATGCCTGCAGCGGTGAGAGAAGCTGCTGCTTCACAGCTTGTACCGGAGACCCGTCGAGGTCTGCTTCTGAGATCACCCTGTCCTTCTAGCGCACCTCCACGTGCAGGATGTCTCGTGAGGCTACTGGTAGACTCATAGTGAGGCTGAGCTCTGCCACGTAGAAGGCATACGGGCCTACATGGTTGCTGCGTGTGATTTCTTGCAAAGGGATATCTTTTAGATCGTAGTTGATGACATGAAACCTAGTTAATTCTGAATAGGGTTAGCTGATGATTTTACCAACCAGAAGGTAAAGAGATCAACAAACCATTTTCCGCATTGGCCAAGCGGTCGGGAAGTCTGTCTCTATCCCCATCATAGGCATAAATGGGAATAGTTCCGTTCCTAGGGCCGGTTTCCGTGATGTTCAGGGTGATTGGTACGGTGACTTCTTTGGGCTCGTTGGAAAGAATCAAGTCCTCTTCCTTGATCAACCACAACAGCTGATTCTTCGCCATGATCGGGGCTATCGGATCCTCGACACGATCCCCGACATCGTGGGCAATATCTGAAAAGGGCACATGTACACATAATCCATAGCTTCGGTACAGGCGCTCATGGTAACTTTACTGGCTGACTTCTCAATGCCGAAGATTGCGGCACCTCGGGTAACGGCCGTCCATCTTTAGAATTAGCTACTACCTTTCTCTCCTCACAGTGTGAGTTAAAATTTTACAACTTACGAAGTTTCAGGTATCTGTAGGTCAAGTTCCCTCATATTAAGAGATTCTTTGATAGATTCCTGCAGATACTTAAAATGAGCTCAGAAAGAGCACTATCAAATGGTGTACAGTATTCTTTTATCCTTGTGTCTTTGTCCTGGAAAGAGCGGATTACCTCTCCTAGAAGTTTTCTTCCTTTAACGAGTCCTCGAATCGACTTGATATACCACATCCACATTTTGATGCTATAGCTTAGCATTCGTCGCATTCCCGGAATTTCCAAAAGCCGGGGCGGCAGGCCAGCTATCAAGAATTGCCTCTTCCCCAACCAAACTAAACTCCCACGCTACACTCCCATCAACATCAACACCAAGTCTATACGATCCCGGATACAATACCACATCACCGTTGGCATTAACCCTTGCTAGACTCCCCAACGTCAAAACCAAAGTCCCCGTCTGCGAGGTACCTGATCCAATATTGTGGAGACGCTGGTAGGCAACTAGACTTTTATTTGGGTAAGGAGTGGGTCCGAAGTCACCGGAGAGAAAGCCGAGCAGCACGTAGTCTGAGGATACTGTGCCGGTGTTGGATATTGATACTGGAATGGTAACGAATGGTTGTAGGTCAAGAGGCGCTGAGTTATTTTGACATGAGGAAATTAGGGATGAGATGTTGAAAATTGAGTTGGAGGGCGATGCGATTTTCGTGCTGAAGTTTGTGTAATGGAGTCCGAAGCCGAAAGGGAAAGTTGGCGTATCGTTGTAGAACTTGTATGTGCGTCTGTCAAGATTTTTAGCGAATCAGTACAGAACGGCGGGGTTGAAAAGAGAGGTACCCTGGATTATTGAGGCTGTAATTAGTAGAGAGGTAGGGCCGAAGAGACATATTTGTCATAGGAACTTGGTCTACATATTCTCCCTTCGTTTTTTGTTAGCTTTATTGCTTTGTCTCGAGATTGATATCAATGTCCAACCGAGGAAAGGAGAACATACCGGGTACTGAGTGACTGGTAATCGTCCAGCAGGAGAAGTTTTCCCCGTCAAGATATTCAGGATTGCTGTGCCACCATCTTGACCGGGATATCCTGCCCATACCAACGAATTAACTCCTTCATTAGATACGAGAGGGGCACTGTCAACCTGGGTACCCATCTGGACCACGATTAGAGGCTTAGATAGTTCCGATAGCTGATTGATGAGCGAGAGTTGGGTGCTTGGCCAAGTGATATTGTCTCGATCCTACGGACAAGTTAGAATGATTGATTGTTTGCTATGGCAAGGGACGTCAGATTCATACCATAGACTCAGCCTCAATAGAATCGTCAATGCCACCAAGATAGACGATTGCATCAGCCTCCTTGGCAATTGCAAGAGCTGCCGCAAATCCCGTTGTATTATCAGAATTTATGTCTGCTCCCTGAGCATATGCAACTGAAAATCCAGCTTGCTGTGCTGCATACAATGAAGAATGTAGATACGGAGCAACGCCAGCATAGTTGCCTTGCATCTGAGTGGTAGCCGCAGCCCAGGGCCCAATCAGAGCAAGCACTCCTTTGACAGACAAAGGTAAAGTGCCATCGTTCTTCAGAAGCACGATACCTTCTTCCGCTGCTTGTAGAGCGAGTGCTTGTGCGGAGGTAGTTGAGACATTCGTGAATGCAAGCTGGCGGTACGGCTGAATTGATGGAGGATCAAAATAGCCTAGGCGAACGAGAGATGCGTAGCGACGGATCAGTGACCTATCAAGGACTGATATATTGTAAAGACCTTGGTCGTAAGCTTGGCTGAGGAAGTCGGGGTAGAAAGTTCCGCAATCGAGGTCTAGATAATGTCAGGATCAAGGGGCAGTATAGTACACTCGGAGATATGCATACCAGTGCCAGCATTCAGTGCGTCTGCCACAGCTTGTTCTGGAGTACTCGTGTAATTATGCCCATACTTGGGAACATTCCAACTTGATGCGTTGTAGATATTTTGTACTGCATCACAATCGCTTGTTACCCATTGATCTTCATCTGTCCATTCCCAATACTCCCTCAAAACCGTTTGCAGGAGGTAGTTATCAGCACAAGAAGGAACGCCGTTGACCGCATTGTAAGAACACATCACTGACTGGACATTCGAGTCCCGAGCACAAGCTTGGAAAGGCGGCAAAAAGTATTCTCGGAGATCTTGCGCGCTGATAATGGCGTCGAATCCATACCGTGCATAGCCGTGCCAGTTTTCCAGATCGTAGCCGGCAAAATGCTTGCATGTAGCTACAATTTTCTTGTAAGGCTGAGCATCAAGACCTCCTTGGAGCCCGGTGATCAGCTGTTTAACGTACGAAGAGAGATGAAAGGGATCCTCTCCTGGAGTCTCTTGGCCGCGTCCCCATCGGGGCTAAATGGTATCAGCAGTGTGATCAGTGCCATCAAGGTGAATTATAGAGGAAAAAGGTGCTTGAGAAATACGAACGTCTCGATAAGGATTAATGTTCCTAGAGGGGCGTAGAAAGTTAGCAAATAAGTCGTTCACCAGAGCGTGAACACCTACGGTGTCCAAAAGTTCAGCCCAGACATATTCCCATTGTTGAAAGCGCGCGCTTCCGTCGAGACGACAGTAGCAACAGCATGAATAAGCTCGTCATCAAACGCAGCTCCCATCAAAATCGGCTGTGGGAAGGAAGTCGCATAAGAATAATCATTCCCAGCGTTAGCAAACGTAACACCAGGGGAACTTGCAACCCCATGCAATGCTTCATTCCACCTGTATGAGATCAGTGAGTGGTTTTACGCAGCATTGAGAGGCGGAATGACCATTGATATGGTGGGAGGCCGATTCTCGGTACACCCGGACTTGAGTTTTGAGTGTTGCTAATCTTCTCGTCGAATGTGAATAAGCTCACTAACTAATTAAGAGTTAGTAAAAGTGACGCAGAAGGCAGGTTTGGACTTACTGCTGTTGCTCGAGTATAAGGATCTGCTTTTACGTTGCAAACTGTATTGTTTGCCAGCTAGAAAATATGTCAAACGTGCAGACCATGAGAGTATCTTATTGCCAACATACTGGGCCGTTAACACAATCCGGAAAGTCTGCAGTGACCAAGCCAGCAAGAGCAACAAGCCCAAATCCAATTGCAAAACTCATCACGTGATGGTGTATGCTCGAGCACTTTCAAATGGTTTACTTGAACTAGACAATTCTTCAGGTAGGAAGAACTTTGTACCAGCTTTTCAAGCTGCTCATATACTTCATGAGCTGGAAAGGCAACGTCATTATAGGACTTTATACTTCATAAAAACAATTTCAGTTTCTCGACCATCGTGGTGATCAAGCCGACCGGCTAAAATGAAGTTGCGGAGAAATGCAACGGAGACTAAAGGGTAAAGAGAACATGAAGCTATGCTATGCCTGGGAACTAGGAACAGACAGCAAATGAGGAATAGAAAGAGTGGGGTAAGTGGCCGAAATTTGATCCGAAGCCGACCTTGACTGGAGCGCGTACCGGCTAACGGCTAGGAGATCGACGGGCATCATTCCCGAAGCAACTTTGAGCATCCGGTTGCCCTTGTCTTTCTGCATTTTAGGTAAGCCTTGACTCGGCACTTCCAAAAAAGCATGACGGATTCGAAAGTTGTAGATCCTATAATAGTTCTGGCTGACGAATGGGAAAGTGCGGGGGTAGTGGGGATCAAGACATTTTGGCTAAACTGATACCTTCCCTGCAAGCTCTCCGAGTAAAGAATTATCAGGAGTTGTATGAACATGAAAAACTCATAGCTAGTACGGACTTAAGGGGGAAATCTCCCATCTTCCCCTTGTATTAGCTAGATTGTTAGCTTTGCTCTGGCGATATCGAGTGCTCAGAACATACCATGCCCGCAAGAGGTTCTCTTTCGATACATGGGTCATCATGTTCCTACGAGTTGAACTTGTTCACCACCATCCTTGAACCCCTCTATCGTCAGACAACATTGGGCGAGCTCAACGTCCACTTCTGAATGCCCCACCTTCCGAGCAGAAAAGTGACAGGGCCACCGGAGGAGTGTCAAAAAGAGCTGTCCCACTGAGTCGACATCGTCGAGCAAAGTCTGCAAGGGCTGTAAGGGATAAATGATTCTGAAAAGAGGTTCCATCAGCGGGTCAGTCCGGTCTAACTTCCAAAAGACATCCACTCGTCATTTTGCCAATTCAAGGATTCCCATAGAAACTTGTCCGAATCCCTTATCGTTATGAAGTTATCGGAGAAAGACTGCGGACTACCAGCTGTCAAAGGACAATCCGCTGACTCCAAGGCTTTCCGATTAGCGTCTGCAACTTGTTGGTTGCCACTGGTACTAGAAATACTTGGGGACTCAAATGACTCGGACCAGCTCTTGAGGCACTTCATGTCGTTTAGGTACTTGGTGAATAGATCTCGACTGTCGTCGGACCTACGCTGTTCTACGTTTCTGGATCGAATCCTGATGATCGCCTCGATTTTGGGAATCGCCATTTCCATGGCATTAGGAAAGTCCAGAAGAGCGCGCGCGTGATCAGCATCCCATCCATCAATAACAGGAAGACGCAGGAGCTTGATTCCCATGCTAATAGCGTACTCAACCTGCGCGTAGGTAATATATGCTCTGGCTGCTGTCATTGGGAATTCGGATGTGAATTGAGTGCTGAAAAACGTCTTTACTGCCAGGAGAAAAGAGTAAATAATGCTGAGACGATACGCTTTGTCGACTTCGTCATTGAATGCATGGAACAGGCCAATCTCGTAAAGGCCGATTTCTGCAGATTGATGATAACATATGATGTCGGCTATTTTGGTTGTTAACTTCTGCTAGACGCCATAAAGAGTGTTACTTAACATACGATGCTGTTGAAGCTCTGAGGGCAAGTTCCTTTTGAAGACATCGAGTTCGCCCTGCATTGATTTGATGAAAACTCTGAGTGAGATGCCGCTATTCTCGAAGAACGCCTTTGTTTCATTGAAAAAGCCACTGATCTTGAGAGAAATTCGCTGGATTGCGACCAGTTGGACGAGGAGCTTGTCGCTTTCGTATTCTCGAAACGTCGCAAGCCTGTGACAGCACTCTTCGAGATGCGGTGTGAATTTCAGTGGCTCCGTTTTCTTGCAAGTGGAGAATACTCTGGCCAACTTTGTTAGTGTCATCCTGAGATTAAGGAAAGAGGGGTTAGGTTCAGTTATACATTACGGAGAGAAAGAAACATCCAGCAAGAGCTCTACACTCTTCTAATGTTTTGAATTCAGCTCCAAAGGACTTGCATCACGTATTTGCTTGGAAGCCCCATCAGTCTTTTCGATCTGGTCTAATCGGCGGCCTTTGACATTGAGCCACCACATTTTCCCTTGAAGGCTAAGATTGGCCACCAGTGATTTAGCCAAACCCATCAGATTCACTATCTGGGGATTGATTATTGAGTGGTAATGAGACCTATTTCTAGTTTTAACGGATGTGTCAAAGTGCGATGACGCAGAAAATCAGAGCAGGACCTGGTTCTGAGGAGGTTTACTAACCAAGCTATGTGAATGAGTAAGGCCTGAAGTAAATCCAAACTCTTCTCACCGTTCAATAGCAGACGTGTGCTAAATTCTTCGATTAACTCCTGTCCCATTGCCTCTTGCCGAGAAGGCTTAAGGCAGGAAGCAGCTGTCAGGATAGCTTTCCAAAGAATAGGCCGTTCAGTTCGGAGACTCTCCGAGGTTGCGTTTGGAGGAATAACCACGAACGGAAATTGCCGAGCCATTGAAGTCCGAAATTCGAGAAGAAGAAATGCTCCTTCCTGGTTCGGCAGATCGAAGTGGGAGCCATTCGTTCGAGGTGTATGCTGGGGTTCAATCGACAAGGTGATGCCAGTAGCGTGTTGTGGGGAACCCAATCTAGTTTGATGGCATGTTCTTGCTTCAATAAAGCTGGAAGCTTGGTGCAGTTGGTCGACTGATGTAGGTGATCTATGGAGGACGAATCCAGAGATGGAATTCTGGACCTGGTCAACCTCTCCTTGACCTTTGGAGCTATTGAGAAGGTCGACCAGGGCGTCTAACTTCCTCTCTAATTGTACTACATGCCTGTAGATAAATTAGTTTTGTCATGGACAGAGGCAGCGGTAAGTACGTACTGCGGCTGTGGCCGCTTTCGGTGTGTTGAAGCGGCTGGTTCACACTCCTTATCAAGACGTTGACAGCTATCGAAAATCGGTTCAGCTAAAGAATCGACATTTTCTTTTCGCGAACTTACCGTTGACATTTTTGCTTTTGATGAGGGTTTGGTACGCATTTCACCTTTGCCTTCACGCAGGTCCCGCATGCGCGGATGCCACGCTGCTTCAGCGTGCTCCATTCAGGAACGGAAAGACTAATGTCTGCCATGCCGGTGGGCGCAGTGGGGACATTTGGAAAGGGTCTGTTATGCCCGTTATACCCTTCAGCTCCGTGTTTATTCAATCAAGTAGGAGGCGGCGTGCTTAGAAATGGAGACCAGAGCACAGGAGGGGACTCCCTCGAACCGGGACCGACGTCCCGCGCTCACAAACGGACATGCTCCAACATTGATCCGGCTTGACCGTGGCCTGGGGATTTCCTATTGTAGTTTTATGATAAATCTCAGCCTTGAGCAGAAATTATGAGTAGGTTCAGAAGAGTTCTGAGCGCAGCCCTTGCTGGAAGTGTTTAGAACACAACGGCGATGGAGAAGAATAGGGGAAATAGAAGTGAACCTCTACGGTAGCCCCTTCCGGACCAAAGGTGCAAAACCTTCTCGGTCCCCTCATTCGCAGCTTCAGCTCACCCGTCGTATGATTAATTGAACATATTACTTGTAAGATAGCATAATCTAACCATTCAAGTTGCAACTATAAGGTCATATGGGACAATAAAAGCGCTGCCGTACCATACAGTGCTTCAAATAACAACCCAGTCGCTAGGCGAGCTAACCTGAGAAAGTCTGTTAGAAATGAAATATACCGTAGCTGTTTAGAAGTGCCATTTACACGGAGAAAAGGACTAGATTCAGATCAGATTCATAAGATCTTAGGTAAATTCAGTGTTACATTATAATTGAAGCTATGCTTGAGAAGTGAAGTGAAGTGGCGTGGTTGGCGACGTAGGCTTGTCCCTTGTAAATGTTGACTATTGTCGTATAGACTCGGTACGAACTTGCCTGAAACCTTTCAAGAAATAAAGAGGCATAGAAGAAAAAAAGGCAGCTGAAGAAATATTGCAATGGTAAGCATCACAATCATTGTAAAACTAAGGTACATAGGCAGATCAAGTCACGTGTCAATGTGCCCAGTGGAAAGGTGCTGAATACAACACTTCAACATTATGACTAGTTAAACTCTGATCCAACGTATATAACAAGCTAGAAATAAAATTCCAGCCCGATCCCGTGTCATACCTCCATATACTCCCACCCAATATGCCATTCCGCTTAGATATGATACTTAAACCCCACCTCCCTATCACCAGTCTTGACCCTCCTCTTATCCTCCACCTCTCCCGTCGCAATCCTCTCCTTAATCGCATTCTCCCTCTTCACATACCAAATCTTCCCCGCAATCAAACACTGACTCAGACACAGCGCTCCAAGCGAAAAACTATTTCCCAATTTGTATGGCGCCGCTCTGTAAATCTGTCCTGCAACCGCTCCGGCAGTGTTGCCCATCGTCTGCTGGAGTCCGATGGCGGTTGCTCGGCGGTAGTGCGGGGCGACATTGACGTTGAGCCAGGTCAGGTTGATGCCCGGCCCGACGTAGACGGCTACGGCACAGAGGTATGTTGCAAAGTATTTAATGCCTGTTACCCACATCAGCTAAAACAAAGATCCTCTGAACGTTTGAACATACCGTTGTGCTTAGCGGTAAGAAGCAATATATATCCAATTATACCAAATATATTTGCAAATATTACAATCTGCCGTTCCGTAAGTCTGGGGTATTAAGGAAAGATCTGGGTTTTACGAACGGGTCCACGAATTTCATGTCGATCCGAAATCCACGCCAAGCACAAGAATATTATGGCTCCCCATAGATACACGGGGATAGTTAGGTAATTGCTTTGCAGAGTATCGTAATTCATTGCCTTTAATATTGAAGGCAGGAAGGTGCTGAAGCCGTAGAGGAGGATGTCTTGCATGAACTGGATCGCCCCGCTAAGGTAGAGTTTTGGATCTCTTAGTTCGATTCTAATTTCTTCCCATGAGAACTCCTCTGAGCCTAAGATGAGATATTGTAAGCATGATTTCAAGATTTGGATCAGACTGAGGGGGCTTACCAAGGTATTTTTGCCTCTGGCCGTTGCGACATCTCATCATCTCTCGTTCCTCCGCGTTGAGGAACCATGCTTTCGTGGGGTCATTGGGAAGACCAAAGAACACAATGACTGCTACCAGTGTGCTGAAGCATCCTTCAATGATATACACCCATCTAGACAAGTCAGTCATAGCCCACTAATCTAAGTTGTGAGATTCACCTCCAGCCCGCCTTTCCCGAGACACCATTCGTTTGGAGTAGAGCATAAGCAAGAAGTCCACCAAAAGCCCCTGAAAGAGCAGCACAGCTAAACAGGTAGGCAACCCTCTTCGCTTGCTCCTCCCGACGATAGACCATCGTCAAATACAGGTTCAAGCACGGGAACAACCCCGCCTCACAAGCTCCAAGGATCAACCGGGTGGTATAAAGACCACCAACATTAGTGACAAATCCCGTGAAGATCGTGGTGAGTGACCAGACGGCGCAGAGTGTGGTTAAGATAACTCGCGGCGTAATTTTCTTCATTAAGACTGCAGCTGGTGACTCGAAGACCACGTACGTTGCATAGAAGATGGAAACAGCTGTTGAGAACTGCGAGTTTGTTGCATGGATGTCTGTCAGGATACCGGCTACTTTCACGTTGCCTGAATTGAGTTTAGAAAGAGGATTTTTCAGGAGGAGGAAGAGTAAAACGAACCTATGTTGGATCGATCGAGGAAACAGGACAGATAGACAAGCATAATGACTGGTGTAAATGCAAGATCCAGCTTGGCTAGAAGCTTGATCTCCTTGACAGGGTCGACATAAAACTCTTCATCGGTTTCGTTTGAGAGGTTGTTGTCGAGTCCAGACGCAGACTTCTCGACATTGTCGAGGCTGTCGGTTTTGGTTGCCATCATGATTGAAGGTTCTTGAATAATTTTCCATCAACTTATTTTGTTCTTTGTTCAAAATCCAGAATTGCGAAGCGCATCATCGCTGTCTTATAGAACAGTCGGCATTCAGCTCTCATTCGTTGAATGGTCTTCGTCTGCCGAGTATATCGATCCAGCCTTGCGCACTATATAATATTGTCGGTCTTCCTCCTCCGCCAAGTGCCCGACGAGGATCTCAAGATAAGAGCGTACAAGCGCAAGAATCCTTCACACGGACCTGCCATTTTGAAGATCGCCCGGACCCTACTACAAGTCTACAACAGAGACAAAACCGAGTGACGCAGCGTGTGCGAGGGGTACTGCACTGCCAGGATTAATCTCCAGATGATAACCAGCGATCCCTTTATCGAATGGTTTCGCGTTTCATTTGAAAGTGGGGAAACGGCAGTGTAGCGGAAGGGCAAGTCCGTTGCTGATCGTTTATGTATGATGGCGAGGCTGCACAGGGCTCACCCCACCACGAACTTAACTTGTGAGATATTTTTTGAACTTGAGATAACGATTCAAGCTGAGAACAGCTGATTCTCGACAATATTGAATATGCACTCTTTCTGCGAGACAACTGGCGGAGCACTTCTAATCTTTCGAGATACTCATGGTCACGTGAACGACCACTCCTCCCCCTGAAATGGATCATTCAAGTAATCCTCATTCAAATAGAACCCAATATCAGCATCATCCATATTAAACCCAAACTCTCCATTCAGAAAATCGTCATTTCCGTAGTCTGAAAGTCCCGCTAAGCCGGTCATTAGGTCGAAACCTTCAGGAGACTTGTTAGGAGAGATTTCCGACGGTGTGCCTTCCTTCATAGCAGAATTGATTATTCCTCGGACTTGTTTTGCGCATGGCCAAGTTTGAGAAATACCATCGAGAGCGTCCAAGAGTACTCCAAGTGGTTTTGACACTGTGACATCAGTCCAAGAAGACCGCTCGATGTGTCGCTTCATGAGGACGATGCTAGCTGCAGACGCGAGAATGTGTACGAATGTAAGTGGCAGGTGGCTGTACTGATGTTGTCTGGAGTATATTCCAACTAACTTGATGATAGCATCAAGAGACTTATAGCAAGTCTTGACGTCTTCACTGGTAGCGATAGCGGGGTCGCGGAAAAGATTTCGTGGTGGACGATGCAAGATGATTAATGCCGTATGATACATCATACTGCTCGGTCATCAGAGATGCAGTCAGACAAATTATCAAAGCAGGAAAACTTACTGCAGATGGAGAACAAAGGCTGGAATCGGACCCACCGACCTAGACGCAGTCAGTTTGAACCCATCTTGCAAAACATGCAAATATATCACTGTAAGAAACTCTCAACACAACCTACCACTGATTCCAATGCAGCTTCGCCGGAAGATTCGCAACCCATCTCTTCAGTGCAACATCAATATCCTTAACAGAAGTTGCCAGGACAATCTCATCCGTATTCGCGCTCCGATTTTCAAACACCTCAATAATCATGCGATGCAATATCTTACACAACTCCGCCTGCTGAACCCACGAAGCAACAAGCGCCAGGCCATCTTCATAAGCAGTCTCCGAAGTACCTTGCATAATATACGTATTGAGAAGAGCCTCCCATTCCGGAGGATAAGGGATCCGTA
This sequence comes from Hyaloscypha hepaticicola, assembly GCA_002865625.1. Lineage (NCBI taxonomy): Eukaryota > Fungi > Ascomycota > Leotiomycetes > Helotiales > Hyaloscyphaceae > Hyaloscypha > Hyaloscypha hepaticicola. The sequence continues at coordinate 160,874 of KZ613537.1, forward strand.
TCGTATCGTTGACATCCGATTGCCTGGGATACAGTGCTGGAGGTCGGCCGAAGTAGAGAGATAAATGCTTGTCAGCGACAAAAGCAGCCCAGTACGTCCGACGCAGGATCTCTCTCTCCACACGAGAGTCATCGGAGCCTTTCCAGTTGCTTGGGTCAAGATGAAGACCCATCTCGTGCGCAAGTCTGAACGCCATTCCAGAGAACAGCCAGCCTTTCGACATCTTGCCGTGCCCAATCTCACGATGCCCTAACAGAATCAGTGCCTGTAAAGTCGTGAGGTTGGGTGACTCCAAGGCCGATCCATAGAGTAGCTGCTGAGCACGGTTGAGGAATACATCTGATAACTCTCGCAAAGCAATCTCTTCGCTAGCGAGAGCTCCCATGGCGCAGATGGCATACATCAGTAGATCAGAGTAATACGGCCCTTCTCCCGCGTCGAAATCTCGCAGGAAATATTCGCGATATAGACACATGTGATACTGATACTGGTTCTTGAAAAATGATGCCATCAGACTCCGGCAGATATGACTCTGTGGTGAGAAAGCAAGTTGAGAATCAAGATCGATGCTAGATTCTTCAACAGAATTCGGAACCATGATTTCCTGTTCTCCTAGACTGTGAGAACGATTGAGCGAGAGCTCTTCCGTAGCAGATGTCGCTTGCTCCAGCTCTTCAGATGGACTGATCTGAAAGAAGCTGGTAGGACCATAAAATTCTGCTGCTTTCCCATCTCTGACTCTTCTGAGATGACATGTAGTTGATCTGATAGACATAGCTTTGGCATCGATATCAGCAGATGTGTTAGATATGTTGAAGTTTTGTGGCGGAGGATCAAAATGACCAGATGATTTGCCGAAATTGGCAAGCATTTCGTCGCGTTGGAGGCCATCCACTGCGATGAGCTTCGTAATGAACTTCTCGAGTGACGCTATTTGCCCTTCTAAAGCTTGGACATAGCCTCGAGAGATGGGCCTGAGAGAGCATCAGCGGTAGAACTTGAATAAGGCCAACGTGCTCGTAGTGCGGAGTAGACTACCTTTGCTTCTCACCCGAACCGATGAACGTGCACTCGACTCCTGCTTTCTCACATTTCGTACAGGGCTGGAGACGATCACATTTGATCTAGGTAGCATGTTTCTTAGTAACAAGGAACTAGGCAGAAATAGAAGCGGTGAATACCCACCTTTCTCTTTCTACACCTCTCACACCTGAGCTGGTCAGCAAGCGTACTCGTTGACAGTCATGCTGGTGCGACTTACGAGACCTGACAAGCTCGACGTTCCATAGCATGATCTGATCGTGAATTCATCGTGTCCTAGGCAGGATCTCTGTGTCCGCAGAGGTCTCTATAGCTATCACTCCCTCAAGCTGCTAGGCGGGTACCTCGATCCAAGAAAGTGCTGCAAGACAGTTCGCAACCTCAGTCCGACCTTTTCTCAACTCGATGGAATATGATCATGAGAAGACGGGATAGTTTGAGAGCTCCAAAACATCACGGAAACTGTTAGCTGAGAAGTTGGATTGTGGAAAGTGAGGCTGAGCTACTTGAAGCGGGATGTAGAAATCCCAAAGCGGATTTAACTCCGATCACGTGGCTACGTCACAATCCTTCCAGATTCTTGATGACAACTTTTCTATTATTCAAATTTATTTTACAGATATTCAGTCTCTGATATATTGCTTACCGTAAGACCTTCTGTTAGTATTGTGTACTTGAATGTTAAAGCAGTTTTGTAAGTGTAGGTGAAGAGACTACCCGACCACTACCCTCGAATCCCCCCCTTACACATGTATTAAAAGTGCCTTTATCTAACAGTGAATCCTGCAAAAATTCCCCGTCAAGTGGAAAGTAAACAACACTGCAATATGCAACAAAATCCCCCCAATACTTTTGTCTCAAGCCTCTCTTCTCCCCTCTTTTCATCCGATCCCTACAACAACGCCCCCTTCAAAACTCCAACCCCTTTCCTTAAAACGGTGTATTCACCAAGAATTCACCGTTTTCTGAACACGAAAGTAAAAGTAAACAACACTGCGACATGCAACAAAATCCCACCAATACTTTCGTCTCAAGCCTCTCTTCTCCCCTCATTTCATCCGATACCTACCACGGCACCCCCTTCAAAACTCCGATCCCCTTCCATAAAACTTTGCGCTACCTATTTACAGCATAACTTACACCGTACAACAAAAAAAAAGGAAATCCCAAACCACAATCTACTCTCCAGAGAATGAGCGAAAAAGGAAAAAGGATATCATCTTCATGAGCTTTCGACTCAATCTTGCAAACTCCAATTCAAATCCAAGGATTCTGAAACAATTCCCAATTTGCGACGTGCAACAAAACTTGAAGGTCCGAACTATACTTCACTCTCAATTTTCATACTTCACTATGAACTTTCATGCTTCACTCTCCAATATCATACTTCGCTCTCAAATAGAATGGTGGAAGTAAAAGGGGTATCATCTTCATTCGCTATAGGCTCTATCTAGAACCATCCTTCGCTATTCGAAATTCTCCTCGATCACTTTCGCTCTTCTTTTCTCTTATCCATATATACTCCACAATCACTTCTCAAACCACAATCCAAACAACCAACAACAGGGACACACCATCTCGACACCAGCTCATCCAACGCTCAACAACGAACAACAAAAGACAAAAGAAAGCAATTAATACTGTAGCGGATCCTCTCCTCTCGGAAGTAGAGGTCCTGTAATCTATCCATATCCCGCGATCAATGCTCACTTTGCCTCCCTCCCATACCATGCCCATTTTGTATCAGTCCAGCCAATCCCATGCCAATGTTCCTTTTTGAAGTGAAACCAAGCTCACTGATCGAACGAAAAGAACTTTTGAGATGCAGCGCGCAATACATCCAAGCCAATCCACCAAGCCTTCGAAGAGAGAAAAGAAGAACTTTTGCCGTCGAGCTGTTCGCTCGAGTGTCTCGCCGAAAAGTAAAGTAAAAAGACAGGAAAGGGGTATCAATAACCCACAACAATCCGTCCCATGCCAACCAATCCCGTTCTAATAAACTCCAGATGCCCATATCAAACTCCTTCAACGAATTCCACCCAGAAAGAAAAGGAAGAATTAGATTCGCCCCATCGGCCTTCCAAAGTTAAAGCTCGGCTTCAATCTTAAAGGTGGCCCGTCATCCTTATCGTCGTCACCATCTCGGTCTTCGCGAGGCAGCCTCTTCCTCGGACTCAGGGATCGATTTTGGCTTGTAGAGGATTCGGTACTTGGCGAGACATCGCTGGATTTCCGCGCCTCTTCGAGCTTTTCCGTAAGTTGAGCGAGGAAAGCATCATCTTTTGTAGCTTCGTTCGTGAGACCTAGAGGACCGGAAAGTTCTTTGTCGCCTTGATCAGAGTAATGGTCCTGGTCATCCTCATGGCTTGCCTCTTTTTGAATAGGGGACGCAGTGTCCTTATGCCCAGGCGCAAATGACGATCTGCGCTCTCGATAATCCTGACCCTGTTCATCACCGTGGTGCTCTTGAGTTGGTGTAGCGTTTCCACTATCACTCCCGTCGGCTAAGAAGGCGAATCTGGTGATCGAATGGTTTGGTGTATGTCCAGCATGCATTGTCAATCTTCTGTTCTCCGGCTGAAATACTACTTCCAAAGTCTTCTTTTCCTTTTCTTCCCTCGAATTGCCGCTGCTTAGACTTCGCTGCATATTTGTAACATCTCGACCTGGTGGCTTGACATCTGGTGATAACTTCGATGGGGAACGTTCAGGTGAGAGGACTTTGGCTGCAAACGTAGGTGATACGGCTGTCGCTTTGATCGCTACACCTTCGAGTTCGGGTTGGATGTGCGAGATATCAATACTTTCAGGTGCTGTCTCGGGAATTGGAGAAAGGGAGTGAGCTGATGAAGGAGACTTGACAACAAAGTCCGAGGATGTGAGTTCCTTGCTCGTCACTCGGATGGCAGTCTCTCGCGGCGCAGTCATAGAATCAACTCGAATATCTCCTAGTTCAGTGGGGTCGAACGTTCGACTTGGATTCCTTGGTGCCGGAGCATAGAAGGGAGAACCATCTGCGTTGCGTCCTGATTCCTGTGGCACACCTCGGGAGGAGCTGTCAATGCTACTGGAGACAGACACGGCATTCGAGCCAGGACTTGTGAAGCTGATGGGATCGTAGCTGGGCCGTAAGCGCTGTTTTGGCGGACTGGTGGGTTCCAGGCTATCGCTTGCTTTCCGCTTCTCCAGTTCTGCTTCAAGCTCTACTATCCGCGCCTTCAAAAGGTCCCGCTCTCGATCCCACAATGCCCTCTCCTCTGCCATCACTTCTTCTACTCTAGCTCTGTCCGCCATCATGTGTGCTCTCTCGCCCTCGCTCTGACTTCGCAATTTCTGAGTGTATGCCCGCCAATCCTCGACTAAGGCTGCACTGCTATCATCCGCGCTCGTGCTCCTCGTCTTCGGTGGTGAAATTGGTGGTCCGTTGGGATGGTGTGACGGCGACCGCGATCGCATGAAGGTATTCGAGGATGGAGAATCGTCGCCGTTGTGCGGAGAAGGGATGTAGTCGGGCACACTTCGCGGAACGTGACTCAGAGGCGAGACCATCGATTCCAGACGACCTGGTATTTTGCGCGGAGATTCTACAGCACCGGATGGGAGGAAGGAGTCGGATGGATGCTTCGACATGTCGAAGTTGCGATGGGAAGGACGATCTTAGGGACGGGTGATCTGCGCAGACGCGAGGTGGAGAATGAGGCTTTTGATGACGGAATGGACGGGACAGCACGCGATAACGCTGCCGAGGCTGATAGGATCTCGAGGTCGATTAAGCGGTAGGATTGGTGCGCAACGCAGAATACGTGCTGCTCGTGGTGAAGGATGCTTATTCAGTATACTATCATGTTTGTTGTTAGATGTGCTGTCATGGCCCAAGGAGAGAAAAGGTCGAGACTGGTGGACTGGGGGGAGATCTGTCCGTCTTTCAAGACAGGGATGTAATTCGCCCGGTCCGGCCCGCTGACTTGGATGGATCAATGTGGACCGACGCCAGGCCGCCAGCCGTGTCTCTGATGCTACAACCGTCTCCTCTCGCCTCCTGCATTGAAACGCTCTATAATCGAGGAGTTAGTTTTGGTTAGGGGCACGCTTGCCCAGCGCCGGGGCGAATTATTTGCCTCCCGAACGATTTTCAGGGCGAGGAGCTACCCCTGAATGTGACGTGGTCAAATCCCTGCCTCTATCCACCCTCCGCTCTAACCCAATCCGTTGCACTCTGCTTAATAGGGGGACGCTGACGATGCACCGACGTGTTCTACTCAAAAGCACTGGGAAGCCTCTGTTCAAGTAGAAACACGTACAGTAGCATTTAATGATCAAGTGATACTGCATTGATGTCTGAATGAATCATGGAGGTGGTGAGCACTTCGACACGTTGGAAAATCACATGAAAGGAGTCTTTCAATAAAAGGGTAAAGTCCATAGGCATGGAGCTGCTTTCATCTTCGCAGTACTACGCTCAGTGCAAGCAAAACTCGTCATGCCTCGTTCAAGTGCCGTAAGATCGAGTCGGTCAGTACGTGCCGCTCGATATACAGAATCCGAAATCATGCGTCTGAAAACCCTCAACTTCTTTGACAACCTGGGCATCCTGCTCATCTGTCGACCTATCTTCTTGCTCGTCAACCTAGAGCTCATCAACATCCTCGACGATATCGGGAGTTCTATGCTCATGAGGCCACTACGGTATCTCTACCGATTTGCTGAGTACTGCGTCCAGCTGACTGAAGACTGGTAGCGACTTTGGCCATGTCTGGCCGTCGACCTTGTATCGTCTGATGTTTGAGAAACAAAAGCGGGAGCACGATGTGGAGCCCGAGTATCCTCAGGAATATTATAATGAGTGGGCGGAGTGGGCTGCGTGGGCTGAGTGGGAACGTCAGACGAAGGATCACCACTAGTGAGGGTGGCATTCAGGTTGTGGAGGTGTAACCAAGGTTGAAATTGAAATCTGAGTTTGTACCTGGACTTTGCTGGACGAAGATTCCACCCATCCTGTATGAATATTAGTACTGCATATATGACCAATGCAGGAATAATCTTGGTTGTGGACTGCTCGTCATGCCTTGTTGCTGTGACCGAGAGTGAGGGACTTTGATACAGGTCGCAAAAGAAGTCTCTCGCACTCATGCTCTTCTCAAAGGGCAAATGTATCTCAAATCGTGCAATCCTGTCTCCAACGCGGTATCCAACCCCTTTGTAGCCGCATTTTCCTTCAGTGTACGCTTTTACTGAATAGGGTTTCCTTTCTCTTGGCTCACGCAACCTAGCTGCTCATGTTATGTATCCAAATTGGCCGAGAATGGACCTTCAACACGGCAGCCGAATCAAGTCCTAGGAAAGAGTACCTCTGAAGGCCCAACAAATTGATCATGACCATCAAGCATGTGGTGCTTTGGCAGAAGATTCAATTTGTGGCAGGGCTTATGGAGGTAAGTTTGCGACGCCTTATATCAAGGGAACGAAGCGGATTGTTCTATGTGGAGAACTGAACATTGAAGGAACATGTGACTTTTTGCATGAAGAACTTTGGAATATTAGACGAGCTTGGCACATTGCAACCAGAAGAGTTTCAAAGAAGATATTGAAGTACTGTGATAGATGGGTCGAGAACTAAGAATGTCTACTTGGCGAATGAGGTGCAACTCATTGTAAATATTTAAAACTTTACTGAGAGCTCAACAATGGCTGCACATGCTTCAACTGCGTTTGCTCTGAAAATGCGTGGAAGCAAATTCGGATGGATTCCGTGCAGTGAACATGTAAGATTAACTTCCAATGCAAAGCATTGGAGAAAAAGCAAGATAGATCAGACAGGTAAGCGTGACAGAATAGCCAATGTCACCAAACCAGACGGTTACACAGAAAACCAGAGTTTTCCATGGAGGAATAAATCTTCGAAACACAGTTGGATAGTCCAAAGGTAGAGCTCTCGCACACGACACATGCATCCCGTTCATAAATCTGAACATTGGATTATGTCCAGCGCGGGGGCCGAGATGGAACAAGAATGACCCGAGGCATGAAAACTCACCGCTCCCCAATAGATTCGCTGCTCATTGGGAAGAAGAGGATGACTGAGGGGGCGTCGGAGGCTGATTGTTGCAGTGCTGCAGTCGGCGGAAATGCCTCAGTGAGGTGCGCGCGTGATGGGCTTGTACTACGGGTGAAGCACTAAGAGCGTGGGGTACCACAATATGCTTCGAAGCAGCTTGGCCGCTGCGTTATAAAATGATCGTGGTAAGGCTTTAGCGTCGTGTGCTAGTCTTGGCTGGAGATAGGGGCAGCCATGTTGGTCGGGCCGTGGCTCAATGCCGAAAGGACGAAGCGGAAGAAAGTCCTGGTGCCGACTCGGGTCCGTGGGAGCAGAAGAAACTTCAACTCCACAGCAGCTGCAGTGTTTCTCCCGGTTGGTTGTCGATAGATCGCTGCACCTGTACGATGTGCCTGCATTTGGACAGTTGCAGCATCGCGTAGTTCCCGGTTTGCGAAAACTGCAGCCGAGTCTTGTTTTTTGAATGTGGCTTTCTGCAACCGGCTATGAGGTGTCTGTATCGGTACATGTTTTTTGGTGCCAGATACCTAGAACTATACGTAGGGCATGGATCGAGAAGGGGCGGCGGAAGAACTGTACTCTCGACATGCTTCGGATGTCGTTGAACATCGAAGCTTCTGACCCCACGCGACACATGCATGTCGTCAAAATAGCCGATGCCTAGCTGCCACTTCTACAGCACAGTGAACTGGGCGGGGGTGGCTGGCGCAGCTTGACACATTTGAGCCTCTCCTGGGAAGATCATATGGATCTCGAAGCTTTCGAGAGTCAAGAAACGATATTTGGAATCCAGAAAGTCAGACACGGTGATGGCGTGCTGGGTCTGTCCTCGCGGCCCGACAGATGATTTTCAAAATCAAGAGACTTGAGGCTGACCGCTTCCCCGTATTCCCACTTCCTATCTCCGAGATCTGTGTCATCCGATCGGCATGCTTGTCGTGCAGGATCCCTGACCAAAAATGAAGGCATGGGATGGGCCCTGGATTCCGTGGCTAAGTTGGCGTTCTGGGTACCCGTAGTCCGGTCGATCCTTGAAGGGTTACAATTGCTCAAGACGGGGGACGGGGACGGGTAATCCCTAGTGAGCGAAGCTTTGATATGAGTGGGGTGCTCTGACTTCTTGATTTCTTGCATATCGTGAGATACGTTTCATTCCGAGGTATCTGGTTGTAGTTTTTTGTGCAGTGAACGTCGCTGGTGGCGTTCTGAGGCTTGAGCTTGAGAGGGATTTTGTGAGTGGGAGGGAGTGAAGGACAACCCCGCTATGGCAACGGACCCCTCATAGTACTTCGTACACTTGGTTTGGGGATGGCCGAGATCTCCTGTCTTATCTCTCCAACAGCTTCGTCAGAGTCGCATCAGAGGCCAATAGAACGAAATAAGATGACGGATCGCCGCGCGAGACCCAGGCCAAGGCCGAAAGTTCCTTCCATTTGTTCTTGGCTTATTCTCTGCTTCCTTGGCCGCTTCGTGACGCGCAGAGCTGGATCACCAGCCACAGTACTTGGCTACAACAGCAAGGAAAGCGTCTGTGGGCGTTCTCGGGTCAGAAAATGGAGCGAAGCTTAAGAGTATGTCTTCCTGCTGATAATAGACTGCAAAGGGAGACGTGCAGGCGGTATTTTATTCTACTGGACTTTTGGTCGTTCATGTCTCCTATGAAGTACCAGAAATAAAAACGTCCTCAACTGCTCTAGCCCCATCTTCTGCATCACCCACTCACAAGCGCAGGGTCTTCGGCATACGGGCAGCAATATCGTAGCCACTTGGTCTTACAGGATTCCAGGAAACTAGGCCCTTGGCAGGAGAAATCCCCGACAAATCCACGCCCACCTCGCATCCCACATGCCTTACGTCTGCACCCCATTTACCCCATTCACTTGTGCCTAGACATTGCTATTAATGCTGGGTAGGTCGTGCAGGCTCACTCGAATTGTGATGCACCTCTTGGCTTCCCTTCAAGTGTTGCTTATTCACTTGAGATCTCAATCGATCAGCTTGGAACTCCACAGGACCTGCATAGTGCGTACTCGGTCACTGCTTGTGCCTGGGAGTCATCTCTTGTCTCGGTGAGAATCATAGGTCGCCTCAACTGCTGCAAAATTCCCGCAGCAACCGGGCACTACGTTACCCCTAGGGCGAACCTCTCAACCCTGCTTGCAATAAAATAATCGCAGCAACCATTCAAGAGGAAGCAGCCTCACCTTCCACCTTTCTTCCCTCCTCTTACCAGCCAAGATCCTCTAAGCCTCACAAAGCTTTGTGAGAGCTGTGGGTGCTATCCGAACTCCAGATTAAGCTTGACTTTCCCTCTATTCTACCATCTCCGACTGCGGGTGACAACATGTGCCGCTACCGGGTTACCTCATAAAGTTAACCGTACCTTAGGATCGAGCCGGACCACGCGCTGGAAGCAATTGCGGGCATATAGGGCTCCAGCAGTGCAAACCAAAGGAAACGGTCAATCAGAACGTCAGCAGACTCGGTGCTGGCTGGAAGATTGTCCTGGCTTCAATTGTCCTACAAATTCGCCCTTAAGCCCTTTGTATTGTCCGCCATTGACTGCATCTTTGTGCAAAATGACGACTGCCGCCAGAATCCCTCCGTCGCCTCTTGTCTCGCAGAAAGACGCGAACAGCCTCAAATTGCAAACAGACCCACAGTCCTCAAACTCAAGTCGCCCTTCTTCTCCTGAATCTCGACTGGTCGACCTCAGAATTCCCATTGTCGAAGAGGATGAGGAGGAAACGAGCAGTGAGGCTGCAGAGCCAGTCACGCCAACCGACAATAACCATCCTCATTCGCATATGATACAAATGATTGACAAAGGGAACTCGGATAATACACATGCCTTTGAGCCAATTCAAGCAAAGCCTCCTCTCATTGTGGAGACTGCTGCAACACCACCTCCGCCGGCTGGGAAGGATACCAAACCACTTCCCATGCAGGCCCCAAAGAGTCCAGTAACCCCAACGGCTCCTCTGCAGAAACGACCGACAACCTCCACTATTGTTTCGAAAGATGGATCCATAAAGCGAGGACTGTCGGGACTCTTCAGGAGATCCAATTCTCAACAAGCGAGTCTCAGCATGCAACCCCTTGCCCAGGTCAACGGAGTAATTCCAAATGGGTCAGATCCTTTTCTTGGGAAAGAACTGCGCAAAACGCCCATCAGGAGGATGTCGGCCACGAATTCTCCGTACACAACTCGATCCAATACCCCACCTTCACCTGGATCACCCGCAGAGAGTGAGTTAAGGCCGCCACAGCGAGATCCAACTACCGACGAGTTCTTTTCGCACAGCAGGAAACAGAATCGTTCATCTACAGGCTTCAGTCTTCGTGATAGAATTTCGGGCACCAAGTCCAAAATCTCCTTCGATCCTAATGGCAAGGACGCCAAGCAAGGGGCCCGACATCGTGCCACAAGCGTGGAACTGGAGAATCACATACCAGATCCTGAGCTGAACCCGGAAGCTAGACCTCCTTCTAGACAAATTTGGGGCATGGCAGCTGAAGCTGGCACGGGTCTCAAATCACGACGGATGAGCTTGAGTCTTCCCGATGACTTTGCTGTGGAAGTAGTAGAACTCTACTCTGAATACACAGATCAGAGCAAAATAGTTGGGCGACGTGGAAAACATGTTGGGAAAGGTGCTACAGCTAATGTAAGACTCATGTACAGGAAAGGTTGTCCTGGCGAGGTCTATGCTGTGAAAGAGTTCCGCGGAAAATCAACGACAGAAAAGGCTGAGGATTACGAGCAAAAGGTCAAATCAGAATACTCAATTGCGAAGAGCGTACACCATCCCAACATCGTCGAAACATACCGGCTATGTACGCACAACGGAAGGTGGAATCACGTGATGGAGTATTGCGAAGAAGGGGACCTTCACAGTCTCGTCAGCCAAAAGTATCTGCACAAAGAAGATCATCTTGTCGATCGGCTGTGTTTATTCAAACAATTGGTTCAAGGTCTCAATTATCTCCATAACAATGGCATTGCTCATCGCGATATCAAGTTGGAGAATCTGTTGATTACGAAGAACGGCAGAGTCAAAATAACTGACTTTGGGGTTTCGGAAGTTTTTTCTGGCATTCATCCTGGGCTAAGATCGGCTGAGGGAAAGTGCGGAAGAGAAATGGGTGAAGTTAGACTTTGTGCGCCTGGCATGTGTGGTAGCCCTCCTTATGTTGCCCCTGAAGTCATTGCGAAGAAGGGTAAGCTTAAGATTAAATCCTCATTCGAAAAGGCTAATACAGCAAACAGGCGAGTATGATCCTCGTCCATTGGATGTATGGGGAGCCGCCGTTGTGATGCTCTGTATGGCTGCGGGAGGTTGGCTATGGGGAGAGGCAATTCCTGGCAGTTCGCCTTTATATGACGACCTTCTCAAGGGGTGGGCAAAATGGAATGCAAAACACGCCGAGGAAGAAGATGCAACCACCACCGACCTCGATTATCCGAAAATCGGATTCTTTGATAATCACATCAATCCTCCAGCTTTGAGACGTATACTCGTCAACATGTTGAATCCAGACCCTTTGAGACGCTATACGATCGCCGAGGTTCTCAAGAACAGGTGGTTGAGGAACGTCGAGTGTTGTCAAGTCGACACTTATGACCAACCAGCAGTTGCCATTGATGCCTCGAAGTCTCAAATGTCTATGAACGGTATCAAAAGGGCGCCTACGAAGGTGGTGGTCCACAAAGATCATCTTCCTCCGCAAAAGCACCTGGGCCACAGACTTGTTAGACTTCCCGGCAGCACAGACATGTAAGTTGCACTGGATCTTGAGTATTGCATTTCTGCATCGTGGTTTTAGCGGGAGTAATGGGACTTGTGCATACAAGTGGTCCAAAGGTAGTCGTGCCTGTCGTGCGACGACGGATCTCCCGTTTTGGATGACTTGAATGGGTTGATGAATCGTTGGTTCTAGCGTTGAACGGATGCACCGGGCCTCTTGACATGGCTGGGGCAGGCACTGAATGGCATAACCACCATTTTGCCTGCGTTTCTGCGCTGAGTTGGGTTGAGGATTAGGTCAGAGATTGGTGCATACCACTTCCTAGTAATCATGGTCGTGGGTGCATGAGATTATATCTATAATCCAGAACTCACGGTTCGAATAACCTCTGATTCGAATGTGCTTTATGATGTTGAGTGTGAACTTCTGTCAACCTCAACCCCAAGCTTGAAACAGGGCCGTATGGCGTCGGGCGTCGCATGTCTCGGCCTCTCTCGAAAGCCCCGTCCAAATCATGAACCATCTGGTTTTCCCCTCTCCAAGCGGCTAAGCCACACCAGGCCCGTTTCCGCCACCACGTTTATCAGCTTCCGACGTTCCATAAAAGCACTGGACAAGGCTACGATCTCCCCTTTGGTGGCAATAAGGCACCTAATATGGGCATTCCCGCATTGTGGTGGCAAATCAAGGAACGGTGCTCACCAATGGAGTCGGATTGGAAAGCGAATTCAAGATTTCCATGACATGGGGAGCTTGTATTCGCTTCTACGCGGTGACAGGGGCATCGCGAATGAGATGAAGGCGAGGCGAATTGTACGCGGGCAAAGTGGAGGAAAGGAAGTGTAGAATCATATCTGATATTGGGCATCTAGCGTATTCATTTTCCTTATACCTTCAATGACTCCTTTGCAAGCTCTTGGGACTTTCCAAACGTGAGATTGGACTTCTTTCCTTTTTACAGCCTCGGTGGAAGGAAAGTGCATTGCCAATTTACGAATCCCGTCCGACAGCGCATCGACTTCTCCGGGCAACATAAACGCGAAAAATTTGGAGGAAGCTCCTCGGACAGCAACACTCGTCGAAAACTTTTGCACCGGCGCATCCGAAGAGCTGGCAGGCCATCGTCGTTAATGGCAATCGGGGAGCTCAAGACGAGATTGCGAGCCAAGTTCAGCAGGAGGCACTCTACAGCTTCCTTGCTGTCTCAGTCCAGCGCAGACGGCGAACCAACGACCGCGACTCCCACTCCCACTCCCACTCCCACGCCCTCGCGCAAAGTCCCCCGCTCTCTGCGCTCACGACATAGCCAACGACCAGGCTCGACATTCGACGGTGTAGTAATCGACGAGAAGGACTCGCCTCTGCACGGAGTACTTGAAGACGAGGCTACCGAACCCAAGAATGAAGTTGTTGGGTGGCCAGACGAGAGTCCCGGTGTCAAGTTAGCTGGGACCAGTAGCGATCTGCGGGAAGCTGCATCCCCAACAACATCTGCAAAACCCCTCCAGGACAATCTCGACGACCAGAAACACGACTCTTCCTCCACGACTGCCGATTTCCCTACCCCGAATACTGATATCGCTGCCGTGCGCGAGGAGGACGAGGAGAATGAGGGCCGTACTGAAGAAGGGATTATAGACAGTCAGGTTCTGGCCGCGAGCACTGGCAGCATCAACACTCCGACCACGCAGAGACCGGCAGAGCTTTCAAGGAGACAGAGCTTATTGCCGCATCAGCAGACAAGATTAATCAAGACACTGTTGGAGACGGAATTGCCCCCACATTCCGGAGCTACAAATCTTGATTACTTCACGGCAAACGGGCCCTCGACTATCAGCGCCAACATGGTGAGCAGGAAGATATGGGTCAAGAGACCCCAACAGTCGGCGACTCTGGTGCAGATCCATGAGGATGATCTGGTGGATGATGTGCGGGATATGATCCTGAAGAAGTATGCGAATTCGCTGGGCAGGAATTTCGATGCTCCGGACGTTACGTTAAGGATCATTCCTAGGGAGCAGAGACAGGAGAGGACTTTGGGGCCGGAGGAGCCAATTGCGAGGACACTGGATGCGTACTATCCGGGAGGGCAGACTGTGGACGAGGCATTAATTATTGATGTTCCGTTGAGGAGGACACCGAAACCTTCCCCGCAACCGCAGCGAGGCTACTACGATGAAAGTCGACCTGCAGAAGGAGGCTCGGATTATTTTCCTCCTATGCCAATTCCTTCTGCTCCGTCGCCACAATTATCCGGTATTGTAACAGGCATCAATGGGCAGCCTAATGCTCACCACCCTACGTTGACCTCCCATTCCATGTCCGTCCTTACCACTGGCCACGTCCCGGCTCTCCCATCACCAGGAAGCAATAGGAGACATCACCCCAGGGATAGACCCCGGATAGGCCGTCAACATACTTCCTCTCCGACTGTAATCGGCAACATAACCCAGGCTCCGATTGTGAACAATGGTACGCAACCCTTCCTTCGAGCCCCCCGCTCGCGAACTCACTCGAGCGCCTCAGAGACCTCCAACGCTCCACCAACGGCACCCCCTCTGCCCACTCCACCAGCACCCCAACCATCTGATGGCCTCCAAATCCAGCGGGTTGCTACTCCACCTCCACGAGTCTCTTCTCCTCGACCCACTGCAAGAGCAAAGAAAACCAAGAAGGCAAACGTAGATCATCCATCGCTACCCACCGGTATGCTTAACGGTGCCGTCCCCCCAATCAACGTCCTCATCGTCGAAGACAACATCATCAACCTCAAGCTCCTGGAAGCCTTCATGAAGCGTCTAAAAGTGCGTTGGCAAACAGCTATGAACGGCCGGGAAGCAGTAAACAAATGGCGTGCCGGCGGGTTTCATCTAGTTCTCATGGATATTCAGCTCCCGATCATGAGTGGTTTAGAAGCTACAAAGGAGATCCGGAGACTGGAGAGGGTTAATTCTATTGGAATATTTGGCAGTAGTGCGAGTAGCAGTGCGCCTGAAGTTAGCGAGGAAGGGAGTACAGAGGCCGAGGGTGACGATAAGTTGCCGAGCACGGCTATGTTCAAGTCGCCTGTTATTATCGTGGCTCTGACTGCATCGTCGCTGCAATCGGATAGACATGAAGCATTGGCCGCGGGATGCAATGACTTTCTAACCAAGGTACGAACCAAACCCCTATTTTCCCTCTCCACTTCCCTTCGAACCTCGTATTTCGAGTTTCTGATAAAGGTCTAACAACCTCAAAGCCAGTCAACTTCGTCTGGCTCGAGCGCAAGGTCATGGAATGGGGCTGCATGCAAGCACTGATCGACTTCGATGGCTGGCGCAAGTGGAAAGACTTCTCGCAATCGACCACCAACTCAGCCCACGAGTCTGAGAAGGAAGGTAAGGGTAAATCAGCCCTCGAAAAGAAGAAGAAGAAGAATAGGACAAGTTTGGGGAGTATGGGCCCGAATCAGAGCGGGAGCAAGGTTAATGTGACGGGCATCAGAGAAGAAAGCCCGAGTGCCGTCGCTGCTTAATGGGTGTAGAAAGCGGGAAATATCACGGCGTGGCGATTCTGGGTGGAAGTTGGATCTTAATTGCTCATCCTTCTTTTACTGAGGGGTGGGGATTGCGTTGATGGAGGGAATATACCTGGTGGCTTTTTCATTTGGGAAAAGTTACATACATATGCTAGGCTTAGGTTGGCCTTGAGCTGGCGTTCAGAGGATGGCGGGTTCGGCGTTGGTGGAGCGATGGCGAGAGTATACGATACTCGCCTTGTTTTTATGTTTATTCGTAATGTGCGTGTCGATGGAATGAGGAAGACACTACGGGAGAGGATTGGGGGGTAGGATGGGAGGATGAGAGGATGTGTAGATACCAGTGGCTCAACGGCGAGGGGCAGGTGTGTGAGCAATAAGATACATACTTGAAACGTAAGGATTCTTGTATCGTGTGAGACTTTGAAATGGGTTAGGCTTAGGGAGGAGACCTTTGCATACCTCGCATCCAATATGGAGTGGCTGAAGGTTAGGAAGGCTTCAAGATTTGAGGCGGTATAATAGTGAGAGATGAGTGGAGGGAAGTCTTACCTTAATCAAGAGGAAGAGCGCTTTCATTGCAAACTCGCAATTGAGATTATTGTGTGATATATTGTTTAAAGAGGTGAGTTTTGGTAAGTGGGCTTTCGCTTAGTGTTCCATGAATTCCTGCACCCCCTGGTGTTTTGGGTACAGTAGCGATGCGGCCGCACAACGTCCCCTTCTGCGTTTGCAAACGAGCCTCATTCTCCCTTCTCACCTCTTTCAATGTTTTTGCCAAATTTCCATCCTTCATATTTCAGCCGCTTTCTATTCCCACTTTTACGCAGCTTGAATTTGTGGCCTGAGGTACTATGTCTGCAGATAGAGCTAATCAACAACCGCAAACCGATGTGAAAGATGAAGGCGGCGAGGACGACGAAACCTAAGCATCGACTGATGCCTATAGTGAGTACGAATCTTTCGCGGCATACAAGGATAAAGTCATTCAGTTATGCGGCCGCCTTTGGTCGACGTCTCAAGAACCTACCATTCAAAGAATGAAAGGAGGAGCAAGTAATCGAATCATCAGCATCCTGGTTACAGATTCAGAGGTGGATCGCTCGCCAGCGGTAACGAGCAACGCGGTTGTAGAAAACAGCCCAGATCTCGATCCCATTCTTCCTGAGGAAAGAGTTATCCTAAGATCTTCCAACTTTAATGCCGACAACGACATAGACCAACAAATATCTGCCACAGATAGTGAGGGTAATGTGAGAAAGACTGAAAAACTGGATCTGCCCCTTGGGAACTTCGTTCTACGGATTCCGCGCTGGGGCTCAGACAGCTGCAGTCGTGAAGTAGCCATGCTTTGCTTTGTCGGAAAACGTATTTCCATTGCCGTTCCTACCATCGTACACTACGATACTAACAGGGATAATCCTCTGGGAAGCCCTTATATCCTACAGAGACGCGTTCCTGGTACAAGGCTGATCGACACATGGAAAACTCTCGGAAGCAATCAGCGGCTCATGATATGTCTTGATATAGCAAGACTTTGCACAGAGCTTATGAAAATCACAAACACGTCGGGTGGCATCCCCGACGTTGAACAGGGCTCCACAGCGGATGGCACATTGAGCACGACGGACTTTCGCTTCCCGGGAGATGACAAAGATTTGAGGAGGAATCTCGATCCCCAGCCACCGGTGGCCTATATGCGAGAGGTTGACGAGATGGGGAAACAAGTACCCTAGGCCGGGTGGAAGTTCACCTTATCACAGCGCGACTGAGATGGTTCGATATATGCAGGCCACTAATCACACATTCGGAGCCGACGGCATTCCGTTGTATTATTTCAATCACGGAGACCTGTACCCTCGAAATATTATGATTGAGACGCTATCCGAGAACGCCGCTTTTGTAACGGGTATTCTCGATTGGGATGACGCTCATTTCGCGCCAGCGGTGGTCTCTTTCTCCCCGCCTGCCTGGTTGTGGATGACAGGGTATTGAAAAGACTACGGTGCTGAGGGATGCCTGGATGAAGAAGATCTGTGGAAAGCTGCCGAGACAGAGCCCAAAGACGAAACGTCGAAGGAGATCAAGGCGCTGTTCGATAGGGTTGTAGGCCCACAATTCTTACGGTATTCCTACTCTCCAGATGCTGGACCGGCTCGGAAGATATGGAAGTCGGCCTACGAAACAATTGGCAAGAGTTGGGTTGAAAGCTCGGTCGAGAGGCTCTACGTAGATTGGGAGAATGGCCAGGCGAAAGCTGATCAAATCGGGTGAATTATCGGCTGTCAATTCCTAACTGCAAAAATTAACCTACGATGCAGCTGACATCTAGGGATCTTATATGGCGTCGAAGAAACTATACCACTAGAAAATGTGAAGCCGAATCACCAGTCACGTATTCTTTAACAGGAGAGATCCAAAATCAGCTCGGGTAGAAACCCTGTGAGGGAGCAGAAACGGATTCCCCGGGCAAAGTTCGCTCAGGAAACTGTAGCCAGGGCACACATGAGGCCAAAGTGGGCTCCACGGGCTGCCTCAGGGCGTGCGCAGGCATGCTCACCCTCGGCTCAAGGTTAAAGCAGCAGTTGTTCACATCTGTAGACTAGGTAAAACGGAGCCAGCGATAGGGAAAATTAATCCTGAGTCTATGGGCATCGCGGCAGGAGGTAGGCTGCTCTCATCTCCTGTTATGTTTCGTCCAAAGAGGCTTGGGAGTTTTGTTGCAGATCGCAAGTTGGGAATAGCTTCGGAAATATTTATCTTGGAGGTTAGGGGTTTCAACAAAGTGACTGAAAATATCTCAAATGGGGACAGTTGAGATGGAAGGGGATTTTGGGGTATTGTGGCAAGACGGAAGGCTCTTTCATCTCAAGTTACATTTCGTCCTAAGAGGATTGAGAGTTTTGTTGTAGATCGCAAGTTCGGAATAGGTTCGAAAATATTGATCTTGGAGGTTAGGGGTTTGAACCAAGTAATTGTGAAGAGATTGAATGAAGATCATTGAAAGAGAAAGGGAATACCGGGTACAGTACTAGCTAGGGATGGCAGATTAATTTAATGGGCTGATCATTAAGGTTTCGTTAAAAATAATGGGGTTTAGATCAATAAACCACTATTAAAGTGGGGCTTCCTAAAGGAGTTAGTTCTCTATTTATGCCAATACATTTATGAAAATTTATATAAGTGATGCAATCTCTCGCGGTTTTATATCCTCATTTTATAAGGCCTTTATATAAAATCCATAAAATCAGGTATAAAAGTTATGTATTTAATAGTGGTTAAATCATTATTAAATAATGGAAATTAGACCATTAATATTTCGTTAAATTATTAAATTTCGCCCACCCCTAGTACTAGCCAACTGATATTAGACGAACCGCCTTTTTACACCAAAACTCGGCTGTAACACTTTCGTACCTAGCCACATTCTGACTATTTTACAGTAAAAACATCAGAATACAGTCCTTAATTGGATCATTACCTTCAATTCTGCCATTTACAATAATTCTAGGAACGCGTGGTGGTAAAGTTAGGCCGCCGTAAAGTGCGACGTCATTCGCCAATACCAAATCCCCACCAAAATTCGCTTAATTCCTAGCCAAATCTGAGTCGTCACAGTTTACTACTTAATTATATAAGAACCCCTTATTCCTTGTTAACTTGGAATCGTAAAAAAGATTAATATTGTATTAAATAAAAGATATATTGATCATTGGAAAAGTACACTCCTTGTGAGCGTTGTAACATTTCACCCCAATGTGGGCAAAATGGCGATTTTTGGTGGGGTTTCGCGATTTGTCTAATATCAGTTGGCTATGACTGTACTATGGCACGATGAAATATACTTTCATCTCAACTTACCTTGTGTTTCGTCTCAAGAACTTGGAGAGTTTTGTTGCACGTCGCATTTTTGAAGGAAAATGGTTTTGCTTGACTTTTGGTCGAGTTGACAAAACACACCACCAGTCTTGTTTTCCGATAGGGGGATATAGTCCACAATGATTCGCTATTCTGGGGATTGAAGGGTTTGAGAGCTCTTTACGGGAGAAAGTGGAAAGGGAGAGTATTGTTATGAAAGTAGAGAGGAATATGATGTCGAGCAGGTATGAATTTCGTTATCTCAATTCAAAAGGTACTTCGCATTTCAACAAGAGTTCATATTCTTTCCCCTTTCCCTTCCTAGCGCTATTAACATAATGACAATACTCTAAAAACTAACCACCCTATGATCCCTTTCTTGAAATCCTTTACAAGAAAGTGAAGTTGTGATCTCGAATCTTTGAACGAAATACACGAAGCTAACTTAAAGTATACGTATACCTATAGTTCACAAGGCATACCGACCTCGAATGTAAATCGACCTACGTAGTGGAACACCAGCTAGATGTTCGTTTCAGATTATCCTCAAGGGTCCCAAGTCTGCAGCTCATGCACGATAATACCGATCTCATAAATGGAAACTAAGTACCGGCTTCAAGGGTCAACAACCTGATGTGGGTTTCTGTCACCCAGAGGAAAACATGTTTGATATGTGAAGGCCGCAAAGCCAGAATTATGCTCGATTGTCGCAGACCGCAGCCTGACGTATGTAATAAAGAGACGATATTTGTACAAAGTTCCCTCCCGTCCAGCGCCATGCATCTGGATCTCAGATCTCGTCCCAACGCAGCCATTATCAATGTTGAAAAGTCCGAAGAGAAATCGAACTTGTAGTAAGAACTAGGATGATGGGTTAAGTGTATGTTTGGCGTTCATACTTGAGAAGACTGACGTACCACGAGCAGGAAGCGAAGTGTGGGAGAAAAATTAATATGTGTAAGGCGGCTCAAAGCTTCGAGATAAGGTAAATAGCCGTGGTCATTATCCGCGATCCGAACTAGGGCTTATGAAACTTGGCGTTGTGTAAAGGTGACGAATCTAACTCCTGCTGCGATGCTGTACTACTGCTAAAATTTGGGGTATCGTTGAACTAAGGAATAGGTAATGGTGTTTTCGAATACCGTCCCGACCTCAAGAAATCTCAGTATGTCGAACGGGACGAGAGGGCGGCTGGCTCACAGATAATCCCGCTCAAACTCAGCGTCTAGATGAACCGGTACTCTCTCTTCCTCCACATTCCGGTCTCTCTCTCTATTCTGGTTCTGTACCAGTTGTAATAGAAGCTTGTTGTTCTGTGAGACGATCAACTCTATCTTCTCAACTTTCGTCTCCAGGGCGCGTAATCGAGCGTCATTGCCCATGATTTCACGCCAGTCATCCTTTGTCAATTGCCCTTCAACAACCACTCGCCTTGGAGGCTCTGGCGGGTGTTCTACTGCATATTGTTGTGCTTGCCATTGCTGCTGCTCGATCTGTGCTTGTGATTCGCGTATGAGGGCTCTCTCGTTGTGGCGTCTCCGCTTGTTCGGCCGATAACCATTTATATCTTGCTCCCCTTGTGAGACAACCATTTCTCCACCTTGGGGTTGCGAATATGGGTGTTGTTGCTGCGGCGGTGGGGGTGCTTGTGACTGCTGGACTTCTCGTGGAGGAGGGGGCTGCGGTCCAGGATATATTGTTGAGCCAGGAGGATGTTGGGCGGCCATTTGGGTTTCTGCAGCAATTGCCTGTCTCCTCGCCTCTTTCCTAGCCTCTTCAACCTTTCTTCTAGCCTCGACCTGTCGCATCCTCTCAGCCTCAGCATCTCCGTCCTCGGTCCGTAAGAATTCCATCCACTCGTCAATCCTGTCGTTCAACTCTCCACCAGGCTTCTGAGGAATGACTCCATTCTCCCAATCTGCTATTTGTCTTCGTCTTGCCTCTACTAACCGCCCAACCGTCGCGCTCATCTGCGCTAAGATCTTGCCCGTGTCCGCTTGGAAAGCAGCATTCACGCCTGCCCAGAACTGGGCTTTTGTACCCTCTTTATAGCCGTCCCGTTGCTCATAACAGTGCTTGACCATGAGGATGTGATCGCGTTCATCGAGGTTCTGGCGCGGTTTGCGCGTGCTGCTGCCCGCATTGGAAAGTACAGAGCTTTCACGCATCTCGCGCGAGGGGGTCATGAGAGACCTAGGGACTGATGGGGGATTCATACGCGTTTCGGTGGTTGGTGTGGAGTTGGCAGGATCGTGCTGTTGACTACTTGGAGTTTGTTGGGTCGACTGACGCGAGCTGTTCGAGGGAGTCGAGGGGGGCAGGATGGGAGCCGGCTGTCGAGTATTGGTGGGCGCCATTGGGACCAATTTGAAGGTGTGGAACGCTGATGGCATAGGTACAGAACATACGCGGCAGCGGGCTGGGCAGACTGCGATTTTGAAGAAGATTTTTATCCTAGGCGTAGGTTCGACGGACCTAGCATCTCGCAGTCGTAACAGTCGTTTGACCTTGGAGAAGACTTGGTAAATTGAGCTAAAGCTAGACACATGCGGCCAATCAGAAGCGGTTAGGGGGGAGCTTAGGGGCTGGGGCTGGGGCTTTAATCTGGGTATCGGTGGAAGCTCACTGCAGATAGAGTGCAATCAAAAATAGCTTAGGATGAGAATAGGTCTTCGCAGGGCCTGTTCAGACGATGCTGACAATATATACGCCGCATCAATTTGATTTCCCGGTGCGTGCAGGTCGTGGCAGCCCCGGCTTCTGCGCGACAACGACCTCTGCAGCCATGCGCCGTGAACTCGCGTCCTGGCGGACAAATCCCAGTTGGTGTCATTTCCATCTCTCCATGCATGTCATCTTATCAGTGCAAAAAGTGGCGGTATTGTCCCCTGATGTGTCCTTTCATTTCATATCTGGGTCTAAAATCCGCATAAGGTTACGATGTCTATGTGTGGTTACGTGGACAATTTAAATTTTTTTTTTTTTTGGAGACATAGGGGCCAGTGCTCCCTCAAATGTCTCGCGTGGAAAGCGACATCTGGGGAAACATGTTTTCAGGCTCTTCATTCCTGCTCTAGAATATGTAATCCTTCTTTCTTATAGAGCTAGTAATAGAGCAGTCTCCTCCGGTCTTTAAGCCAAACAGGACATTGCGCTGTCGTTGAAGAGCATTGCCGACTCTCGGGGGACCAAGTCCGCAGCGTGATCCCTCTATGAGGCTGAGTTAAAGTTGCTCAACTCAACTTCCACCACAAACTCTTTCACTCTTGTTTCAACCTCTTCCATTCTGGTTTTCACCAAACGAGTTGCATACGAGAGAATCAATAATATAGCTACGAACGTGACTTCAGAAACCAGGGCCGCTACCTTCGCCATGGATAAGGCACCAATTCGACTTGTCAGCTTGGAGACCGGAGCCGCTGTCCGTGAGGCTTGCCGCAATGGCATTCATACAGCAACCACTTCTGGCCTTGCTCCAACCTACCTCCAAGCAAACCTCATCATTCTCCCATCTCGTTATGCAGTCGATTTCCGTATCTTATGCGCCAGAAACCCAGTTCCGTGCCCTCTGATCGCAGAATCATCAGCCGTGGGCAAATTCGATGAAGTTAAGTCGTGGGTTGATGGACTGTCAGGGAAAGAGGTTATCTCAGAACTTGATATTCGACGAGACGCTCCCCAGTATATGGTTTACAGAGACAGCAAGCTGGTGAAGGCTGGGTGTAATGATGTTGTTGAAGAGTGGACGGAAGACCATGTTGCGTTCCTTATCGGTTGTTCCTTCAGTTTCGAGTCGGCTTTGGCAGAGGCTGGGCTGGAAGCACGACACTCCCTCGTGGGTCGAAATGTCCCGATGTACAGGACGAATGTTCCTCTCAATCCAGCGGGCGTCTTCACTTCCAGCACCTACGTTGTGTCGATGAGACCATATAAGAAAGGCGAGATCGAAACTGTAAGGAATATAACCAGACCATATGTAGCAACTCATGGAGAGCCAATTGCTTGGGGATGGGACGCTGTAGAGAAGTTGGGTATCAAAGACATCGACAATCCAGAATGGGGTGCGCCACCTTTGACTCTTGAAGGACGGCCGCTTGGCGAACATGCAGGAAGTGAGGATGAGATACCTGTCTTCTGGGGATGTGGTGTAACTCCACAAGAAGCTGTCATGAAAGCTAATCTGGAGGGTACAATAATGTCCCACGCACCAGGGTATATGCTTCTGTTGGACTGCCGCGACTGGGATATAATTAAGGAGAGATGAGCTGGAGAAAATTTTGATGTGCGCAGCGAGTCCTCGGGTGTTTATTTTAAATCAGAGACGACTTTGACTTTTCGCTTGATCTCGGTTCTCCTGGGCTTTCCTCAAGAGTGCATATAAAGTTTGTAGCCTCGGCATTTCAAGCCCCTTTTCTCTCGCAATTCGGATCGGGTTTCCGAGTATAACCTCAAGTTCCATCCTTTTCCCACCTTCCCAATCTAATAACATACTAGGTTTGCTTCCCGAGGTGTTTCTTTGCGTACTTTTCAGGATCGCTTCACTAGTTGCGAGCTCCTTTGGCAACGGCGTGCCTAGGACCTTTGGTGCCGTAGTAAGCACTTCATCCATAACTCCCTTCAAATGTAAATATAGCTCGCTATCCATCGCCATGGCGTTGTTCGTGCTACCATTGGAAAGCACAGCAGACGGGTTCATACTGGCATTAATCGCAATCTTATGCCACCGAACCATCTGAAGCTTCGAATGCGAGTACTCTTCCGCATCCTTAATCTCCCCATCCTTGAGCAACTGCACAAACCTCTTGTTACTCTCAATGGCTTCCCTCTCCTTCTCATTATTCCCCTCGCTGCTTATGGATCCTGGAAGGTATGGTCCCACACTTATCCTCGTCCATCTGTTGTGCTTAATAACGCCAGGACTCGTCTGCGCCGCTGAGACGATGGTAACAGCACTCAATATAATGGCCGAGGGGAAGCGCTTCAAATATGGCTCCTCAACACCAAGTCCATTCTGCACCAGCACAATACTCGTCCGCTCCCCCACCAAGCCCCCCAAGATCTCCGAATCATCACTCACATCCGGCAATGCCTTCGTGCTCACAACTATATAATCCCATTTTATCTTCGACTCGATTGCTTGGCGTGGGTTGGCGAATGTGAGGTGAGGTGTGAAAGTGTAGGAGCCGTATTTGGGGGAGTTGATGGAGAAGCCGTTTTTGTGCACGGCGTTGTAATTTGAGCGGCAGATTACGGAGACGAGGGTTGAGGGGACGAGGGCCAGACGCGAGGCGTAGAAGGCCCCTACGGCGCCAGCGCCGACGATGAGAATGTTTGTGGTCATGGTGATGGGAGTTTGAAGTGAGGTTGTGAAGTGAGGTCGTGTTCAAACGAGGATGAGCATGAGCCGAGGCTGATGCGGGGGTTGATGTGGGGCTGGATTCACTCAGCTCTACCAACACCGTCCCTGAGTCTTGATCTCTTTTACTGTAAATTTATAGACAAACCTTTGAAGTTCTTCCAAGGGGAATTCCCTATTAATTATGGGGGCTTTAGTAACACCCTACAATGGAAGTACCCTAGATAACGACGGGTTGTCTCGTTTCGGGATTTCAATTCGAGCTTCAAATCTTCGGTTCCTCGCTCCTCCTCCTCATTTCGAGTTCCCTTTACAGGAAGAAACCAATGACTCCGAGAGAATTCTAATTGCTCGAAGTCAACAGTTCCAGAAGTTTCTCGAGTCGATAACGTCAATTGCTCTTGGCAGCTAAGTCTATGCTCCATTAATCTTTACTATTCCCTGTTCCAATCCCCGTGATCTTCCTGGCAGTCATTTTGCCGTAGTAGCCGTTGACGACTTTCCCAATTCTTCAACCTCAACTTCCTCCCAAGTACGAGAATTTTATCTTTGTTGTCTTCTGCTACTTGGTCATTGGAGAATGGATACGACTGCCAGGAGGGCTTCAGTAATCTGTTTCACTTCAGCTGTCCATACCCATTCCGATGTAGGCAGAAACGATTCGAAATGGGATTTATTTCAGGTAACTTTTAAACTTATCGCTAGTGCGATGCTAGTCAGACTTCCCCAGATAGTCTAGGTTCCGTTATAGTCATCTCCTAAACCATGAATCGTGAACTGGGGGGGGGAACCCGGCAACATAATCCGGCACCAAGGTTTTCAGACTGTGATTTTCACTTGATATAAATTCTACAAATCTGTTATCTTGACTCTTCTTCGCTCCTCTTCCCAAGGTTCTCACAATTTTTTATCATATTTCATCCACCATGGCGAATTCAGCAACGAAAACCGCATTCCTCCGAGTCCTTCTAAGTCCTCAATTTCTTGAAGCATAGCTCCCACCTTTACGTCAGCCCAAGAAGCTTCGGTAATGTCTACTAGCTGGGAAAGCGTTCTTTTCCTGAATTTCCAATGCCTTCTCGAACAAAACTCCTACAGCCTCCCGAAAGTGATATGCTGATTCCAATTTTGGAGGGAATAGGTGGGCAGAGGGGACCGGGAAATTGCACTCGCATTCAAGCTTAACTAGTTACCTCTGATTGAGAGAATTTACGTCGCGCCTGGAAATGGCGGTACAGGTGAAGAGATCGAGAAGGTTTCGAACATTGACCTCGATGAAAATGACTTTGCTGGTCTCATCAGAGTGGCCTCGGACCTCAACATTAATCTGGCTGTGCCTGATAAGTCACTCGAATTATTCTATCTGAATGAAGTCCAATATCCATAAGTCCACGAGATCTTTGCTGTACATGACAGGAACCCACCACATGAGGTCGGAGTTTTCCAACGCAGCTCTACCTCAAATTCTGAACAAAATCGTGCGACTAGAGGCTGACTTCTCACAGGCCCCGATGTACCTATCGTCAACGGAATCGAAAAAGACTTTCGCTCTGGTATGTAAATCTATTCTGAAACCTAACAGCAAGTTTAAGTTCACTTTCCACAGCAAAAATTCCATGCTTTGCTCCCTCAATGGAAACAGCCCAAATAGAGGGCTCGAAAGCATTCTCGAAAGATTTTATGGCACGACATAACATCCCTACGCCCGAGTATTGAAACTTCAGGAACTATCAGGCAGCTGAGAAATATTTGCGCTCAGTCAACCACAATGTGGTTCTCAAAGCATGTGGACTAGCAGGTAAAGGTGTCATAATTCCCGAAACCCAGGAGGAGGCTTTGGCTGTCTTGAAAGAAATTATGGTTGTTCATGCATTTGGTGATGCTGGTCATGAAGTTGTTGTTGAAGAGTTCCTTGAGGGGCAGGAACTTAGTATTCTCACATTCAGCGACGGGGTTACATTCAAATCTATGCCACCTGCCCAGGACCACAAGAGAATATTTGATGGCGACAAAGGACCAAATATGGGGGGCATGGGATGCTATGCACCAACTAATATTCCCCTTTCGTCGGTGCTGCAAGAGATCGACAAAGTCATTCTCGAGCCAACCTTCAAGGGCTTACGACAGGAAGGTAAGCTGATCATCAATTGAAGAACCCTCTGCCTGATAATCATGGCACGGCTTATTTTGACTCGGTAAGACTTCCATTCATCAAGATGCTCTTCACAGGTATCATGCTCACAAATTCAGGACCGAAGGTGCTCGAAAACAACGCACGCTTCGGTGATCCAGAACGCAAACCCTGCTTCCCCTGCTCAAAACTGATCTCGCAGAGATCATGAAGACTTGTATCGAAGGAAGGCTGCAAGATATAGAAGTTGAAATGCACAACAGATCATGTGCTGTGGTTGTCATCGCAGCTGGTGGGTACCCTGGAAAGTATCCACAAGGCGACGAGATCAACATGCACGACCGTCATAGCCAGATAGGTACTGCCAGTGCTGCGCTCAATAACCCTATCCCGGTAACTGACAAGAAATCAGAACCAGCAGGACAGCTCAATTTCTTTCATGCAGGAACGGCCTTGCGTGAGGACGGAAAGCTTGTAACTTCTCGTGGCCGTGTCATCGCAGTTTCTGCAACCGCAGATTCCCTTGAGAATGCTGTGAAGCTGGCCTATCAAGGTGTCACGACTGTGAAATTTGATGGAATGTTTTACAGACGTGACATAGCTCATCGGTCGGTTCTGGGA
The DNA here is from genome assembly GCA_002865625.1 of Hyaloscypha hepaticicola. Classification (NCBI taxonomy): domain Eukaryota; kingdom Fungi; phylum Ascomycota; class Leotiomycetes; order Helotiales; family Hyaloscyphaceae; genus Hyaloscypha; species Hyaloscypha hepaticicola. The sequence continues at coordinate 188,205 of KZ613537.1, forward strand.
GTCAGTTCGTCTCGATAGTTAATTAACTTTTCTATGTAGGGCTTTCCAAGTTCGATAAGTTCGAGGAGAAGAAGGCATCTCGAACAGGAAGTGAGGGCGGGGATACAATTTTTTGTAAAATTTCCCGAAGTTTGGAATTACACCTTATGGAGTGTCACACCAGTAAGTTTATCATGCGCCGTTGTAGAGTGAGTTCGTCACATTTTCATAAAGTGAGTCGGCGCGTGGAGAACTGCACCAGGATTTTAATTATAACCATGAATCTTAGAAAATCAAATGGGCTTAAATTAAGCACTCCCAAACCACTTTGTTTTGTGCTTGCAGTAAGGTCTGCAGCCGACAAGTAACTTAGAAGTGCATTGAAGGGCAACACTTCCAAACTACTTGTGATCAAGTAAACTGAAGAGAGCTTGACTCATTGTCCAATAGCGGGTGATTGCTTCCACGAGGGCTGAGAGATCCAGAGACACAAGGTTTCTGATATTGAAGTACAGAAGGCTATAAGCTTCAAGTTCCCAAGAAAGAGGTGCGCCCCATCTTTGATGGACCCGGCTGAATAGGGCCCTCTGCTCGGGTTGCCGGTTTGAGCCTTCCGGAATGTGGCTGCGGGGGAGAAGTGGGGTTGAGGGGTAAATGATGCTTTAGTAGGGGCGATCTCATAAAACAATTTCATCTCATTGTGATTTCACATATTTTCTCGCATAACTTTACCAACTCGCTCTCCTTCATTTCGTCCCGTCAAGCTGATCAGAGTTTGAAAATTTCGAGCAAGTTTTGAAAAGGTCCGCTGGCCCGCTCACGTTGCACCAACTCATATATCTTGAATGATATCATTCTTCCTGTAAACATTACTTTTGGGCATTGACTGGTTTTTCCCTGTTTATTATTATCTTGTATCAAAGATGTCAACCAAACACTACTTCCCCGAAACGGCAGTCAACACCCTCGTTCCTCGAGCCCTCAAAGCACTCTGCGCAGCCAACCCCTCTTTCTCCCTTATCGAAGACCAACGAGTCGTCCTAAACAATGCTCATAATCGTTCCCAAGTCTCTCTCATATCCGGTGGTGGTTCAGGCCATGAGCCAGCTTGGTCCGGCTATGTTGGAGATGGCCTCCTCTCCGCAGTCGCATGTGGAGATATTTTTGCTAGTCCGAGTATGAAGCAAGTTTTGGCTGCCATTGCTGCAGTTCCCAGTGATAAAGGTACGATCTTGTTGATTACGAATTATACGGGAGATAAGTTGCATTTCGGACTTGCAGCTGAGCGAGCACTGGCGGGTGGATTTGCTGGGAAGTGTATCGTGTTGCCCGCGACGGATGATGTGAGTATTGGAAGGAGCAGGAGTGAGAAGGTAGGCCGGAGGGGGTTGGCGGGAAATGTTATTAGTGAGTCATTTGGTTTTCACTTTCGAGTAAGCGGTACTGAGTGATTTGGTAGCCATGAAAATTCTAGGTGCTGCGGCAGCGAAGGGGTATAGCTTTGAAAGATGTGTGGAGATCGGGAAGGCTGTGAATGAGCAGTTGGTATCTATTGGGTCTGTGTTGGATCATTGCCACGTGCCGGGGAGGCAGAACCATGATGAAATTGGTGACCATGTGTGCGTAATTGGTGCTGGGATTCATAACGAGCCTGTGAGACCTCTTTTCCCCAGTTGAACTTGATGATTCTAACTGCTTACAGGGTGCTCAAAAAATCTCGCCATTTCCATCAGTCGAAGATCTCATATCACAACTTTTGGCCCTACTTTGTGATCAAAATGATCCAGAACGAGCATTTGTCAAATTCAATGAAAACGACGATAATGTTCTGCTGATAAACAATTATGGTGGTCTTTCAACTCTCGAGCTTGGAGCCCTTACTCAAGAGACTTTGGCCCAGTTAGGTCAATATTCATGTCATGGCTTGAATGTAAAGTGCTGATGTGCAGACAGAAACCAAATGGAATATCAAGCCAACGAAGATATACTCTGCTATGTTTGAAACCTCCTTAAACGGACCAGGATTCTCGATTACGCTATGCAACTTGACGACAGCAGCAAACAAAAGCAAGGCTTCTGTATCAGAATTGATGAAACTACTCGGTGCGGAGACGAAAGCACCATCGTGGCCAAATGTTCTATCAAATACTTCAACAAAGGAGGCTCGAAAAGGGACACCGGTAGTAGACATAGAAAAGCGGAGCGAGGTTTCGGCAAAGGAAGATATCAAAGGTAGGATTCCATTTGTGGAGGTGAAGCAAATACTTAATTTTGCTCCAGTTGACCCCAAACTTTTGAATGCATCGATTCGACTAGCTTGTGAGCGTGCCATTGCAGCAGAACCGAATCTAACAAAATGGGACATGGTGATGGGAGATGGTGATTGCGGTGAAGGCGTTAAGGGTGTCAGCGAATGTATTATCACCCCCCACATCCACATCCCAACAATATTGATACTAAATCATACTTCAGCAATTCTCCAAATCCTGGATAATGGAGCCGCAAAATCTGGATCTATTTTCGCAGTTCTACAGGCAATCATTGATGCAGTAGATGATATGGGCGGCACTCTTGGAGCTATTTTCGGAATCCTCCTGGCTGCTTTCGCAACCTCAATCCGATCCCAGAAATCGATATCCCCCTCTGACATAACATCGATGGATCTCCTCGCCCCATCACTCGCTCATGCAGTTGAGTCCTTGAAACAGCACACTGGTGCAAGAGTCGGTGACAGGACTGTCATGGATGTATTACTGCCATTTTCTGAGACTTTGGAAAAAGAGCGAGACCTAGGCAAGGCCGTAAAGAGCGCAGAGACCGCGGCGGAAGGAACGCGGGACCTGAAACCGAAATTTGGGAGAGCAAGCTATGTTGGTGCGGGTGGAGAAGAACAGAGACTGCCGGATCCTGGGGCTTGGGCGCTAATGGAGATGGTGAAGGGCATTTATGATGCCAGTAAGTAGCGATCGAGTTGAAAAAAGCTTTCATTTCCCAGTTGAGGGATATATGATCAGCCTATACCTCTGTATTAAAGTCTGATACTTAATGGCATATCTTTCTGACCGGTAATATGTCCGAATTGAAGTCGAGTTGAGCTTCCAGATGGCATGCTGCATCGACATGGTGCTGTTCACGCTTCACAATATCCTCCAGGTAATATAACCGCTGTATGTTCTCCTGGTATCCGCCTGATCTTGCGTCGTGGCCGTGACCAAGCAATTCGGAAGGGTCAGCCACATTGTTATTGGATCTTCGACTCCATCAACCCCTAGTCCATCGAGCCGCAGGTTCCCAGATTATATCACACCGTCATGCTCTCCCGGCAGTCTCTTGACACGTTTCTGTTCCCAATCATCTAAATCTTTTGCTGCGAGTCTCTGCATACCATTTCATCAGTGTATGATCATTTCCCTCAGGAGCATTGAGCACTCACATAATACTCTTCTTTCATGTCGACTTTTCGTCCCGCCTTTCCAATGCCCAACTCCTCTTCTTTAGTCAGCCTCCGCACTCTTCTGTCATGTTTCTCATATCGAATCGCAGTTGCAGGTGTAAGGAAGAAAGATCCTGCTACCATTGTAGCTATGAAAGGGAGGCCGAAAAGGAGAAACGGATGCCTGCTAAGGGAGGAACGGTAGCGGGATGCGACTGTTTTGGCTTCTGCGGATGATCGGAACTTCTTACTAGGAAAGACTGCCATGATGAGACGATCTTAGGTTTCGTGTTGGACAAACGGTGGCAAGCAGTTGTTGCCGGCGGAAGGACCGAAGTTGTTAGGCAGACGAAAATCAAACCACTTCAGGTCACGTGATGGCGTGGCGCGCCTAAATTTCAATACGCGTCTCTACGCCTCTTGTTTCTTCATGTTCACAACTTGCGAGGACATAGCCGTCCTACCATGGCAAACATATGATGGCCCCCATATCTCGAAGTGCGGCCACCAAAACCCGGCTTGATGTACCAGAGAGCGGGCCCTTAGGGCCTTATGATGCGCCGCCTTCAACCATGGCAGCGCAGCTGATCAACAACTTGTCAACAATTGAGGAAGCCTCGCAGCCGGCAGAGAAAAATGATCTCAAAAAGCTTATGGAGGAGGTCCTTGAGCAGGATGCAAACGAATCCGATGATGTCATCTCAAAGCTCGAGCAAAAACACAAGTTGATATATGTGTTCACACGTGCTGTGTTGGAAAGGCTGAGCACTGACGATCCTTTCATGAATCAGGAGCAACTGGTGGGCCAGGCCTCGGATGCATTAGATATCTTCACAGTAGCCGTCAGAGAGCTTCCGGGCGTATTGGAGTATGTGTTGCCAGCAGGAGTCGCCTTGCATAGCCGAGGTCAAGAACCTCTGTGGACGTGGTTGTTCCCTCGAGTTTTGATGCTTCTCGGCCGGCGGAATTGCGAGAAGTTAACGGAGAAAATCAAAGACTTCTTTTATATCTCATTTCAAGCTGCTGGTGGGTCTCCACAGCACTGGAATCTCACTTCATTCATCTTTACTTATCTCAGAGAATGTGTCTCAAGTATGTACATCTTTTCCCACTGATATTTCACCAAAACTTACCATACTTAGCCACCTTGGATCGCTTGCAAAGCTCGAACATCCTGTCTCACGCCCAAGTGGTAGACATTGTGCTACCCTCTGATGATCTGAGCCTTTTTGCGTCTTTTATTGCCGGCAATGACGGCTCTCCGACCTCCGCAATTGACTGTACTTATGTCATCCGAGATGCAACGGAAGGCCTCAGTCATGCTAGAAATGTATTGTCAATACTGGTCGATGTATCAATGGCCGCCGCAGCTTCCTACGATGCCACGCCAGCATTTCAGGACTATGTCGGCTGGCTGTTAGACTCATTTCTGGTCTCATATGAGTTGCACAAGAAATGGCGAGGAAATATCTCATTGCATCCATCTTGTTCCGATGCCTGTTTATTGCCATTCTGTTCCGTTCACGCCCTCGTTACATCTTTTCGAGATTCATTATCCCCTTCTCTACTACGAAAAGGATATACTTTGCTGTCAACATTCTGTATAGACCTGCTACTGGATCCCACACAACTGTCGGAAAAATCAATTCAGACAAACTTCTGTAGCAGCATCATGAACCTGGCCGCTGGGTGCCGGAGGTATTATTCTGTGCGCAGAGCAGTATCTTTGTATCTATTGCCTGCCATCCACGCAACTTTGGCAGCTGGGAACACATTCGCGAGTGGGATGGGGAATAATCTAAAGGTAACAATCATGCCGTACCTCATTGTCATCTTGCTAATTGTATTACAGATCCCTTGCATAGCTTTGTGTCGGGCGTGCGAGGCAGACATTCCCACCGGAATCAATCTCGGCGTAGCTGCTATTTGTGAAGACGGCAACCTCAATTCAGAATTTCAACGTTTGGAACTTAGCATTGACAGTCTGCAAGAGCCGGAAGCTGACAATGGTCCGCCCACCAAACGCCGGAAGCTGGCCGAAGGGTCACACCTTTTAGACCAGATAACAAATAATCTTTATGAGATGCTTGGTGGGGTGCAAACTGTAGAGTGAGTTATTTACGCGGCATGTTCAATCATTATCTGACAATCTTTTAGGGCAAGCTTTGGTGCCTTGAACGAAAAAGAGCAGTGCAAGGCTATTGAGCTCCTTGGTCTTGTGCCATGCGGAGCGTCCGGTTATCTGGAAGCTACCTGCACAGAGTCCGCCATTATAAACCCAAAATGTGCACTATGTGAGGGTTTACCAAACCCAGGACCAGTCGAGCGAGATGAACCCACGTGTCGAGAAGTTGGCAGTGATGCTATTCTGCTCTTCGGCGCTTTGATCAAGTCTGCAGCTTTCGGCAGCGTCAAGCGACCTCGAGTTCTAGCAATGATGATGCTGAAAAAGTTCGCCGTACATTATGACGACCTTGATTTTGTTGACTTAGAGAAGTCTACGTTGGGTCAATGGTGCTTAGGATCGTTGAAAAGCTCGGTACGAGAGCTAAGACTTGCTGCTGGGTAAGATCTTCATCTGCTTCATTTAGCATAGTCTAACGACGTTTCTCCAGTCGCACTCTCCCTGGATTCTTGCGTGGCTCGCCGTCCGATGCACTTACTGAGAGAAACATAAGAAATACCTTCAACTTTTTGCGGTCAATATATGAGGAACAGAGCACCCATTTGTACGAAACCTGCATACTTGCTTGGTGCCAGCTGGGACGGTCAGTCTCCCTCGACTACACACATTCTGAAGAGTGCTGATGATGTCAGGAACGCTGATGATTACGAACTGGGCATTGTACTCTTGAGTCTAATATCTTACTTGGGTCATAAAAATCCGCTGATCTCTGGTGTTGCTTTCAATGAAGTCAGTTCCTGAGCGAAATTTGAGGTACTTCTATTAACATTCGTAGATTCTCCGGCTTGCTAAAGCAAAAAAAATTACCGTTGAGCGTTTGTTTAGTCCCTGTTGGGATAGTCTTGCCATTGAAGTTGTCAAAGACCTTCTCGTCAAGCCTCAGACTGCTCAGCTGATGGCTGATCTACTAGGAATGTCTGTTTCAGAGTTCCTTGTACTCACACAGTCCCATACACTTCCGTGGCTCGTCTTGAGGAAACAGGCTGAGGTAATCAAGCGGATCGCTGAAGCTCGCAGAATGCCAGAAGAATCAGTGATGTGCACAGAGCCAATGAACTTATGCCCTATCTTAGCACTCCTACTTGTTCAGAACATACCCGATCTAGATTCCTATATTATGGCTACCTTTGAAGCGGCTTCCGCAGGTTTCAAAGGATTCGATCTTTCAGAATTGATTCGTATTGAGCCTGCATCAACAGCCCTCTGCTTGTTAAAGGCTGCAGGAGAGGCAGATGATGGGAAGAAGTCTCGAGTGAATAATTCTCCATCCAAAGCAAAGTATTGTACTGACATCTGACAGATCCGAGCTGCTTTGCAGTTCCTTGCTGCCCGTGCTCCTTCTGTTGATGGCAATCAAAAAAGGGGCAATCCTGTTGGAGCATTTCTTGAGTTACATGTTCTCGGGCTTGTTGCGCGTATTTCTGAGGTCGTGAACGATTCTCGAGACGAACATTCGGTGAAGCAGAAGGAACGTTTCGTCAAAGCTTTGGAAGAGCTAGTTAAGGTTGCTAAATCGCATGCAAGAGTTGCACGGCCCCAGGTATATCTGCTTTGAGCATGGTTGCATGATCATCACTTACTTATTCTAGATGTGCGCCTGCTTGCAATCAGCTTTTGCTCAGAAAGAACTTCAAACATCTGCCTTTTCGGCCTGGGCTACAATGCTCACTAATTTGGAAGATGATGACGTGGAAACTATGCTAGAAAGCACGTTTTCAACCATTATACAAAGATGGGATACTTTCGACGAAAGTGCGCGGGAACGTGTCGAGGCCACTTTACAATATCTAATCAAGCATCGAGCCCGCCTCCTGCGCAACATGCTTGTCAACCTGCCAAGTTTATCGAAATTTCCCCAACTGGCTGATGCTGAAAAGAAACTTAGCAAGATGAGAACACCCACGGACGTTGGAAATACCTTCCAGATTTTCAGTCGCAGAGTTGGTCACGAAAACTCAGGCGTAGTATTTCAGGCTTTGGTCGAACTCAAGTCCTATCTTCAATGCCATCAGTCTTTTCTTCAAGCGTCCGCAGTTAGCGAGCAACCCGATATTGTCGTTGGTCAGCTCGTGCGGGCAATACTCGATACTTGTGTCAAGTTCAACAATATGCACCACGAAATTGCCCGAGTGTCCGCCGAGTGTATTGGACTCATCGGATGTCTAGATCCAAACAGAGTGGAATCTGTCCGGGAGCAGCGTGAGCTAGTAGTGGTCAGCAATTTCTCCGATCATGACGAAACGCTCGACTTCGTTCTGTTCGTCCTGGAAGAATGCCTCGTTCCTGCCTTTCTCTCTGCTACAGACACCGTCTTGCAGGGATTTCTTGCCTTCGTCATGCAGGACCTGCTCGAGAAGTGCAACTTTAAAGAAGTTTGTGGGCCTATCATCAAGAATGGTGTGAAAGGTTCTACTGCTACACATTACACGAAATGGCTGGCTTTACCGACAACTGTGCAGGATACATTGACGCCATTTCTAAGCTCGAAATACAGCTTAAAAGAGATCAACCCAGTGAAATACGAGTACCCAATATTTCGCCTCGACAAGGCACCTCCCGGCAGATTGTATGGTTATTGGGTGAGGACGTTGGCGCTTGATTTGTTGCAGAAACCTGGCGAACCTTCAAGTGGCATTATTTTCATGCCACTCCGTCGCGCGATCAGGGTAAAGGACACCTCAATTCCAAGTTTCCTCCTTCCTTACTTGGTTTTGAACAACATAATTGAAGGCACCGATCAAAACAGACAGGAACTTGGGCAGGAATTGCTCGAAATATTGGGTTATCAGCCTCCTGCGCAATCCGAAGTACGTACGGATGACATTAAATTATGTATTGAGGTAAGATCACAATAATATAGCTCTCATGTTTCGTTGCTGATTTGACAGGTCGTATTTCGCATCCTGGACTACCTCGCACGTTGGGCCCAGGAGAGGCAGTCGAACAGCAAATATCGTGATCTACCAGCTACCACGCTAGCCGTCGACAGAGTCAATGCCCTCATAGAATTAATTCCTCCAGAGGTCATATCACGTCGTGCAGTAGAGTGCAAATCATATTCTCGTGCTCTATTTTACTGGGAACAACACATCCGTCATGTAAGAGACGAGGACGCCAGTTCTGAGACCAATACTGCTCTGCTGGAACGTCTACAAGACATTTACACCCAGATTGATGAGCCGGATGGGATCGAAGGGATTTCAGCTCACTTGCATGTACTCGACATCGATCAACAAATTCTGGCTCATCGAAAAGCGGGGCGGTGGACTGCAGCCCAGAGTTGGTACGAGATCAAACTTGCGGAGGAACCTGACAACATCAACACTCAATTGAATCTATTAACATGTCTGAAGGAATCTGGGCAACACGGTGAGTAATCAGTGGTGGATCCTTCGAATTCTGCTGACATTCTCCATCAGATGTCCTACTTAACTATGTTGAAGGCATGCACACTGCGACTCAAACGGTTTCCAACCTGCTTCCATTTGCAACAGAAGCTTCCTGGGCCACGGGCCGATGGGCTGCGTTGGAGAAATACACGTCTTTAGTACAGAAATCTCCGGGCGAAGACTTCAATGTCAGCATTGGTCGATCTCTTCTGGCTTTACACAAGAAGGATACCGATCTCTTCACTTCTTCAATCCAGTCACTTCGCGAGCAAATTGCATGCTCTTTGTCAACATCAACGACATCTTCGCTCGCAGCATGCCATGACAATATGCTCAGGTTCCATGTTCTTACAGAGCTAGAGATGATCGCAGGCACGGCTAAACATACCTCAACTGAACGGACAAATATCCTTGAAACCTTAAATCGACGATTAGAAGTCATAGGAGCTTACCTCAACGACAAACAGTACCTACTTGGTATTAGACGTGCAGCCATGCAACTGTCAAGGTATGTCTGAGATCCCTAACGTGCGTGGTATTTGACTGATTCCACAGTCTCGAATTTACTAAAGAAGACGTTGCATCCGCATGGCTCACGAGTGCTCGGCTCGCCAGGAAGGGCAACGCAATTCATCAGTCCTTCAATGCTGTACTTCATGCCTCAGAACTTGGTGATGAATCAGCGACAATCGAGCACGCAAGGCTTTTGTGGAAAGAAGGCCACCACCGGAAAGCAATACAAAGTCTTCAGGGAGCCATCGACAATAATGCATTCATTTCTCATAACAAAAGCGTCAATACTACGAGTTTCACAAGTGCAGTGGCAGGGGATCAACAAAATTTTCTTACAGCGAGGGCACATTTGCTGCTTGCTAAATGGCTAGACAGCGCAGGTCAAACTCATTCATCAGCTTTACGGACTCAATATCAACTAGCAGCAAAGACTCACACGAGCTCGGAAAAGGGTCATTACTATTTGGGCCGCCACTACAATAAGATACTTGAGTCGGAGAAAGCTCTTGCACCTGAAATACAAAGCGAAGCGTTCCTCTGTGGAGAAACAACTCGCCTTGTGGTTGAGAACTACTTGAGATCCCTGTCATATGGAACGAAATACGTTTATCAAACACTACCAAGACTCCTTACTCTTTGGCTGGATCTAGGCACACAAGTCAACCAACCTCTTGATCCAAAGTACGGAAATAATCGAGAATTTCTCAAGAGGGTCAGCGATCTTCGAAAGAGCCACCTGGACAATCTTCACTCGCGGGTCCAGAAATACGTCAGCAAAATGCCTGCATACATATTCTATACTGCTCTGCCTCAGATTGTGGCTAGGATTGCACATCCGAATAACGATGTCTACAAGTACCTCCAGCAGATAATTTTTAAGGTCGTACAAGCACACCCACAACAAGCATTGTGGACTCTCCTTGCGGTGTGCACATCAAATCAGGTTGACAGAAGAACGAGGGGTGGAACAATTCTTCAAGCTCTTCGCGCTTCCAAAAAGACTGAATCTGAATCACTTGACGTGAGAGCGATGATCAAGAGCGGCGAAAGGCTTACTGACCAACTTCTCCTGGCGTGCAACGCCGGCGAGTTTCAAGGCAATAGGACCATTTGGGCAAGTTTGGCTAACGACCTCGGAGTTTCTCAAAAAGCTTGTATGCCGAATCCAATGGCTATGCCTGTCGAAAGTGTCCTAACCGCAACCCTTCCAACACTCACTGATAACGTCAAAACCCACAAAGCATTCTCTAGAGATGTTGTTACCATATCATCATTCTTGGATGAAGTGATGGTACTGAGCTCTCTCCAAAAGCCGCGAAAGCTTACTGCGCGTGGTTCTGACGGCAAAACGTACGGCCTCATGTGCAAGCCCAAAGATGATCTCCGTAAAGATCAACGGCTTATGGAATTCAACAGCATGATCAATCGGTCTCTGAAGCGAGATGCGGAATCAAGTAGGCGACAGTTATACATCAAGACCTACGCCGTGACACCACTCAACGAGGAATGCGGGATCATTGAGTGGGTTGATGGCCTGAAAACTCTTCGAGATATTCTTCTTGGTCTGTACAAAGCGAAGGGTATCCAGATAAATTATCGAGAAATCGAAATGTTTTGCGACGAGGCAACGAAATCAGTGGAGAAGCTTCCATTCTTCACTGAAAAAGTCCTCGGCCAATTTCCTCCCATTTTACACAAGTGGTTCGTGCAACAATTCCCCGAGCCTTCGACTTGGTTCGCAGCTCGACTTCGATACACCCGATCTTGTGCAGTCATGTCTATGGTTGGTACCATTCTGGGATTAGGAGACCGTCATGGTGAGAACATTCTTCTCGAGGAAGGCAATGGCGGCACCTTCCATGTCGACTTCAACTGTCTTTTCGACAAAGGTCTCACCTTCGTCAGACCCGAACGAGTACCTTTCCGGTTAACACACAATATGGTGGATGCAATGGGAATTTATGGCTATGAAGGACCATTCCGAAAGTCATCAGAATTGACACTGAAATTGCTTCGCCAACACGAGGAGACATTGATGACTATTCTCGAAGCCTTTGTTTATGATCCTACGCTGGACTTATTGAAGAAGCCAGAGAAGAAAAAGAAAGAGGGTGCATTTGTAGTCCCCCAAACAGCTCAGGGTGTGCTGGACAGCATCCAGAGGAAGGTCAGAGGGCTGCTGGCTGGTGAAAGTGTACCACTTGGCGTGGAGGGACAAGTCGACGAGCTGATTAAGCAGGCGACGAACCTGACATACCTGGCCTCGATGTACATTGGCTGGTGTTCTTTCTTCTAACTTACAATCGAGCAGGCTATTTTGGACTTAGTGTTATTTGTGTCTTGGGCTGTCACATGACACGATGCATATGACTTGCAGACGTGGCAATCGTGTAACATTAGAATATGTACCATGCCTCAAGCAGATATAGAATCATATGATATTACCAATACCTATTCGTCGCATCAAAGTGGACAATTCGTGAGGCGGTTGGGTCCGGTGAAGTGGGCTCATTTCGCTCACACCACACATTCCATCATGTAACTGAACCCCACCTTATATCTTTAAAAAAAATCTCTCTCAACTTCAAACTTTGAGTTTTAAATCTCTTACAACCCCAAGACTATTTATGTACATTCCCTCAGTAATTACCCAAACTCCAGTGAGTCGGCTCGAAAGCAACAGAAAAGGAACCCGCATCATGAACACACCGCAAGGGAGAAGAATCGGCGCGCTTATTGGGCTGGGAGTGATCGGAGCGCTGGCTGCGGGAAAACTGATGCCGAGCAAGAATCAGACTGTTATTTGGGGGATTGGTGGGGAGCTAGATAAGGTTAATGGGGAAGCTGATGTGTTGAGGGAGAGGGAGGCTGTCTTTGGGTGAGCTGTTTTTAGTGAATACGATGAGTTTTCGGGGCACTGCTGATGAGATCTAGGAAGGGGGCTGGTGGAGAGGAGTTGAAGAGAACTGGTACTTGACGAGAAAGGAGGGAGGGGTTTGTGAATGGCGATTTAGGACGGAAAGGGCAAGAAAATGGATGACTTCTGGCAGTTAACAAAGCGAGTTGGAGGCTTTCCGGTTTGATGACTTGGAAAATTTGATAATTGACTCAATTATTGGATGACCAGACTTTACGTACTCGTTATTCAGCAACATGCAAAATCTTGTGGGACATTAGTGTGTATAAGGCCTGCACCAGAATTCATTTTATCTGAAAGTATTTCTTCCTACCATCATATCCAACAGCTCGAGCAAACAATACAATTCCAAGTCATAGGATCCTCATCTGAACACAGAATAATCTCAACTAAAATGTCGCGAAGACGAATCTACCCCTTTACGAATCCTAGGACTAGGTATTTCTGCATGAAAGATAACTGCAACGCTTTGTTCTTCACGGAAGACGATTTGGCAAATCATGAGACATTTTGTCATTCTAAACATCCGCTTGGTGGTGTGAATTGCATCGAGACAGAGCAAACGGACAATAAAGCAAGCAGAGGAAAAGATGAAAAGGTGGTTACGCACCTGGAAATCGAAAAGGAGCCATCCTCAGAAAACGAGATATACCGAACCATGACAATGATGAGCTCCGAATTCTTCGGCGAGTTTCTTAGGAAGGTAAGGGTCTTTGAGTTTGGTGGTGAGAGGCGGGTTGACGGAGGGAAGGCGGCGGAGTCGATTTGAGAATTTACCCAATCAATCAAGATATTTGCTAGGCAAACACTTATTTCTCTGTGGATCACATCTAGTAGTCATTCCTTCCTAGTTTTAATTTTGGGCTGATACTATAGCCTTCGGTTCCAAATCTGGTGAGTTCGTTCTTTCCCAGACTTGAGTGGTGACGTTTATATAACACCTCGATCTCCTCCCAAACTGAAATCAAAATAAGCAAAACAAATACCTTCCACAAAATGGGCAATTCAACGGCAACAGACCTCTCCGGGACTTTTCAGAGTTCAAACTCAGACATGAACGGTGATATCAAGGTGGAAAGCAGAAGAAGATCAAGTTCGGAGTTGTCAACGTATTCGTCATCGACGGAAACTTCATCAACGGACAGCGAGAGCGAGAACATGGAAATGGGCATGCACATTAATACTTCACACACTGTTTCAACCCAGCCCAAGCCGGTAGCGAAAGCCGACAGCTACTTCGAAGAGAGAGACAAACGACCTGGTACTCGGAGGTGGATGTCGCTTTTGCACAGAAATTTGGCTGCGAATCCGGGATCGACTCATCATGTCTTTTAGTTGGAAGAGATGCGATCGGGCAAAAAGTATCTTGATTGGTGCAACTGGGTTGAAAATATCGATAGCTTCTTGGGGGAGTGACATTCGGTACAACGGGCGTCGACATCGAAGGTCATAGGTCAGTGGCAGACGGTATTTTGATCTGGAGGATAGGTTTGGCGATGATGGATGCATTTCTCCGCGATGACATTCAATACGATGGAATATCAGTATAAAAACAGAAAGCTGAACAAGACCCGTACAAGTGTGATCTGAATATCTCAAAGTCCATCTTTGATCCACTCAACGTCCGGGATCTCTTCCCGTAATAGTTGCGCCCAACTATTTCCCTTTCAGGAAATGATACCCAGTATCCAAAGAACGAGCATAAACTCCATATGCGATGAATGCTCCTTATAAAATCCCAGATGCAGGCCAGCCCGTTGTTAGTGTAACCATAGTCAGCGATGAAGCCGAAACGTATTCTCGATTTTCGAAAGGCAGAGCAGCGCAAACATTATTCTATGACAGTTAGTGAAGTGTAAATGGTATGAATGGTATTGTGACTAATTAGGCATGCCTTGAGGAGAAGTATGAAGTCCTTGCAGCCTCGTATTGGGCAGCAACGACGAAGCTCGAGGGACCGATATTTCACAGTTGAACATGCTGTCGATTGCGAAGAAGCTTTTGCGTCGAGGCTTTATTGATCTTCTCATTTCCTATTGTAAAATTATTATTGAATGTTTAAGATAAGAACTAGCAATTCGAGAGCGAGAAAGAGTATCAATCCCCACATTTTCTTTTCAAGTGTTGGAGCGGTGAGCAGGAGGAGAGAACAATCGTACCGAACTCGTATGCTGATCCCAACGAAGTCTTCTTCTCCTGATAATCTCTGATCTCGCACACAATGCACTTGCTACACTGGTTCAGCTCGAGGATCTCCACTGACACCTCTCGATTCTTGCACGTGCTGCAGTCCTTGGGGGATTCTTTACAAGGACCCCATCGACGAGAATGCTCCTGCCCACAAGCAAAGAAATAAATCGACAAATGGCACATCTCGAAACCAGCAAGACCGTCAATACTCAATGAATACTGAAGGATTTGTATTGCGGGCCGAGGATAATCTTATCTTATAGCGAGTGTGGCTGTGTACTCTTAGGAGGGGTACAAGGTAACAAGGCATTGGCCAGGGTGAATGGAGTGTACGCGCTGTGCTGTCGAGCAGTTGCCAAGTATTTCATGGGGGCAAATATCCGCGTGGCATTTTTCGGTCTATTGCTGGCACGCAAGACAACAATTTTGAAGTGCTGTCTTAATTTAATTCGAAGTTGGTAAGGACTAAGTGGGAGTCAGATCTACGTCTCAGCCTTGCATTCCAACTGACGAGGCTGAGAATGCGCTAAATATGGGGAGCCGATGTCGAGATGACTTTGTGAACCTGCTTCATTCACTCATAAGCTCAACGATATCACTTTTCGATTCACAGGATGACCTTTAGTCGGTCTATTCAGTGAGCCTCGCTGGGCAAGATATCGGCCCCTGTTATTCAACCAGCCCGCCCAGCCTTGCTGTCCCATTTCGCCCAGGCTACGAGGTGTATTTCAACGAGGCTCGCGATACATTCTTCCATGCTTTCACGAACACTGTTCTCTCCTAGACACATGTTGACTCGCTCGCACACCGCAAAGATCGCCGAAATGTCTACTTTTACTTTCCCGGGTACAAATGTATCAATCAAATTAGTTGACCACCTCACCAAAGAGCAGCTCCTCGAGTTTCCCGCTTTCAAGGTACCTCCCCCCCCCCACCTTATCCCTTAATACTATAAGCGCACCATTTTCCTTTGCAAGAGATGTTAACAAAAATATAGAACTGGTTCAAAACCCTCCAATCCAACCTCGCTCTCCAAAGGTCTGATCCAAACCATGAATTCCACAAATCGCCCTACTCCGTCAAACACATAGAAATCCAAGCCATCGACCGATTTGGCCCCCGTATTGGCTTCATGAAGATCCATGCTACAGTCACGAATAAAGAAGGCGAATACCTACCGGGCGCTATCTTCCTGCGCGGTGCAAGCGTTGGAATGCTTGTCCTCCTTCAACCCGATGATCTCCCACGTGACAGTCAGAAGGAGAAGCACGTGCTGTTGACAGTACAACCTCGGATTGCTGCTGGAGGTCTGCAGTTCGTGGAGCTTCCGGCGGGGATGGTTGATAAGGGGACTTTTGGTGGTACGGCTGCGAGGGAGATTGAGGAGGAGCTAGGACTGAAGATTCCTGCTGACGAGTTAATCAATTTGAGCGAGTTGGCGATTCCGGAGAAGGAAGAGGGGAAGGCGGAAAGTTGTCCGAGAGCGATGTTTCCCAGTGCTGGGGGATGCGATGAGTACATTCCGATCTTTTTGCACGAAAAGAGGATTCCAAGGCAGCAGCTCAAGGAGTGGACTGGGAAGCTCACAGGATTGAGGGAGGAGGGCGAGAAGATTACTTTGAAGTTGGTTAAGCTTGAGGATTTATGGCTGGAGGGAGCGAGGGATGCAAAGGCGTTGGCGGCTTGGGCTCTTTATGATGGGTTGAAGCGGAGTGGAAAGTTGAAGAATTAATTCTGTATGAGTTTGATGAAGCAATTCCATTAAGAAACGTTGGTTAAAGAATTTGACATTCTTACTTGCCGTGCCAGTCTATTCTTGGGTATCTTCAAGTCTTACAACTTCCATTGCTTTGCCATCTCTATGCCCTCTCCCAGTGTAGCAACTCTAGCATCTATCGCGAAGCCTTCCTTCTCTAGCCTCTTGCACTCGGCATACAGATTCGTCAACGGTAGTGTGAACACCTCAATGAATTCGCTTTCTTCCAACTCCGGCTTTGGATTTTGATTCTCGGGCTTGGACATATCGACTGTAACGTGAATCATTTTAAGGTTGGTGTTGCAGAATCCTGGGTCTGCAAAGGATAATCATTAGCCTAGCACTTACTCTCGAGACACAAAGACAGGATCATACCATTAAACATCATCGGACTTGACTCGCTCACAACCCCAATATATCCCGTCTCCTCCTTCAATTCTCTAACAGCAGCCTCCTCTGCCGTCTCTCCAGCATCAATCAAGCCTGCAGGCACCTCAATCGTGACATTTGCAACTGGAGGCCTGAATTGCTTCTGCAGAAGGATTTCTGGTCCTGTTGCCAATTTCAGCCACCCCAACTTCTTCCAAAAGCAATTGAGTATGCGCCGTACCTCCAGGCTTTTCTAGGATTGCAACAATCCCCACGCCATCAATATCGGAGCTTTGGGGTCTCGTGGGACGCTCGGCATGCTCCCAGGTTCGTTCCTTACCAAGAGGATCTTGGTAGGTTGTTCTAGGAAGGGAATGTCAGATTCCTGCTCTGGAGTGTAGCAGGAGGAGGTTGTGCGTACAAGACCAGTCTCGTCCACTTCGCGTTTTCGCCATTCTACAAAGGAGGATCTGATTAATTCTGCGGCTCGTGACAATGGGGAAGACGAGGCTGAAATTCTGGACCAGAAACGAGGGAATTGCAAACTCACCAGAGGCTCAGTCTTCAAGATCTTTGAGTCTGTGGAAGCCATTGTGACGGGCTCAAAGGAAAGGTATTGAGAGAATTGATGGCTGATGAGCTCAATGAGCCCATCGACCTGGGAGTCGGTGAGTATTTGTACATGACGTGTGGAAAGTCGCGGGAGCGTTCGTTGGCGCGGGCCCCCCAAGCGAGAGACATTACAGCTCAGCCTTCCCCGCTTCAACCTCCTCTTTCTCTCACCGTCTTCACATTCTAGAGGCAGACGTACAGCGGCAACTGAAGTCTCAGTTCTCAGATGCTAGTGGGCATCTTGTTGCTAGATTGGACTGGTTGACATCTTCAGTGATAGCCTCGTGGTTTTCGCACAGCTTCTTATTTTTAAGTCGCTTTTTTGCATTTACAGCATGAACATGAAGCTCGCAACAGAACCATCGTTTGGGGACTGAGAAGCGGTGGAGGATTGTCGGACGCCCTTGTGCCTGGGCGTGCTGCAGGCACACGTAGCCTTGCATAACAAAGCTCAGGCTGACGAGTGTGTGGAGCAACACCACTGGACCCCCTTGATCAACAATACATCTTCTTCACCACCCAGTCAATTTTCAGCTGATCCAAGGAATCGAGCCCATATCATGCCTGGTGCGAACACCAGCATCCCAGATGGACAGCTGCCTCTACAACCAGGGCAAGCGCGAGTTCTGGGCGTGCTGGGCGCAGAGGGTATGAGGTAATGCTACAGGTTATTCTACGGGGAGCAGGGCCTGTAGGTTGTCGCACTAAAACGCGGGTACACGGCGTTGCGGTTACTGGGAGTGCTATGAGGGTGTTGCGTGTTTCGGGTGTTATGCTTACAAGGCGTTGCGGTTACTGTAAGTGCTAGGAGGGCGTTGCGTTTGCTGGGTGCTATGCTTATAGGGCGTTTTGCTTACTAGGAGTGCTAAAAGGGCGTTGCGGGTGTCTCTTATCGAGTTCCTGGGCGTTCTTGGTCATGGCGTTATGCTTACTAGATGTTACGGTTACTAGGAGCCCTAGATAGTCTTCGAGTGCCTAGTGTGTTGTCTGCTAGTATTACCCGTCTACCTCCCCCACGGTTGTGATTGCCCATCGATAAAGACTTTCACCTAACGCTATTCTCAGGTCTCAAACTATCATTCCGAGGCTACCGTATTATCCAAGACTTGGTTTGTTATGATCAGATTGAGGGATCGTTTGACCATTGCCAGAGCCTTCACTCTGCAGTTTGTGTTCTCCCCTTCCTTTCCATCTTCGTTGCATATACTGCTTTATCAGGGAGCTAGTATTTTGAAATCAATAAGTTTATACGAATCACCATTCCTTTCGTTTATATACAAATCAGCTCGCCATGGTGACTTTGACCGGTTGCCTAAGAGGAACACATCCCACTTGAATATACATTTGGCGCGAATGATATTTGTCTCAAGACGAGCTTGCTCCGCATTTTGTATACATATATCACCCCGCCAAATGATCCAGGACTACCAATATACTTTAGTACTTCCTGAAGTACTCGAGTCGGAGTTTCCCTGTCCAACATGCAGTAACAAACGAATTGTTCGGAACTTGTTTGCAGAAGTTTCTAGCAGAACGGGAAAACTGTTCGAGACCGAAAGCTGCGCAAAGATTGATTCTCCTTTGGAGATGGCCTGGATCTCTATATCACCGCAGTGAAGCTTTCCACAAGTCTTTTTTCCATCTAGCAAAAGCCTTCAAATCCAACAGATCTCAACCAACACGCAATGTTTGCTCTTATTTCCCAATATCCCAATCACCACGGCACAGCTCTGGGACCTTGAACATCCCTCCACTGCCCATCAACCTTAACCCCCTCCTTACTAGCATTAACCTCCCTCTCCCCACCCTCAACCACACTCTCCCCGACTCCCATCTTCCTAAACCCCCATTTCCCCAAAGCCCACGCCGTCCCCACCGCAACCGTCCCCAAAATCCCCGGCGGCGCCAAAATCCACCCAACACCAGTAATCATGCCGCCGAACGCCGTAGCTCCTACCGCTGCAACTACACTACCTACCAGCGCATACTTCGCATACCTGACTACCCTCCAGAAAATGAAGATGCCTATATAACGGAGAGATTTGAGGAGGGCTCTGGTCCGGAGATGCGCGGGTCGCGGCGAGGAAGGAGAGTCAGGCGCGAAAAGGTAGTGGAGGTTGGACTTCGCGGAGGAGAGCGCGGAAGAGGATCTTATGTTCGCGCGTCGTTCCGTCGCTGCTTCAGAAGAAGAAGATAGACTTTCCGTTGGAGGGCCTCTAGAAGGCGACATTGCCCCTTCTTTGGACAATTGACGAAGTCGTGAAAAAGTTCGGGAGTTTGTTGGCGTGAGATGGGACGAGGTTGAGAAAAAGTTGAAGCTCGAACACATCTACGTCATTGCTTCCTGTTCCTGTCCTCCCTCCCGAAATTCAGCCGCAGCCGAAACCTCCACCCCCCTATTCCTATTCACCAAACCCTCCTCCAAATCATCACCGCGCTCAACCCAGCCAGAAGCACCTCTGCACCCACCGCATTCCCACACCTCTCACCCTCAAACTCAAACTCCCCGTTCTTCATCCATTCCCACGTACCAAAAATCCGACAATCACGGTAAATAGAAATGAATATCGCGCCGGCAGCCCACGCGAGTATCACATCGTACTGCCCCGGTACCTTCGGTTTCGTATAAGTCAAAAGGAGAGGAATACCGAGGGCGAGGAGCCAGGGTGACAAGAACGCGATATAATGCTGGAGTGCGGCGGAAATCGGGAACGGGGGTATGAAGTCGAGAATCTGGGCGCAGAGCAGGGCGTGGGTTGCTGCTAGGGAGAGGCGGAGTGGTTTGTGCATTTTGGTGGATGAGATTTAAGATTAGTTAGATTAGAGTTGAGAAATGTGCGAGAGGGGAGGAAGGTTGATATTGCTGTGGTTGTTTCTGTGGTGGGTCGATGTGATGGGTTGCCGCGCGCTTACAGCGCTGCAAATTCGTGAATCATGAAACAAAGGAGATGTTCTCGACTTCGGAAAACTGGCGAAAGTTATATTTTGGGAACGTTCTTTGAGGGAGGTAACAATTTTGTTGGTGAGGATGCTGATTGGGTGGCAAGAGCCCACTAAGGCCAGCCTAAGTTCCGAACTCCAACAGACCACAACACAGGCACATCTTTGGAGTTACAAGTAACGGGGTATCATTTTTAAATTTTTCCATTTTATCTTCCCGTATTTATTTTGAGACAGCTATCCCTGCTGTCCTGGTATCGTTCGTCCTCATCTCAGGAAGCCGATTCCATGTTCACCCATCTCTATAAACATACAACAAGGATATCATCATCCCATCCGTAGTCTCACATCCACAGCTTTTCTCATCTCGTCTGGATCTCATCTCTACTTCGTTCCATGCTCCATGCTAAGCGTTGCTCAAGCCCAGCAACCAACACACAAATCGTGTGCCATAAAGAGAAAGGTGGACGCCACTTTGAAACCCCTTGGAATGCAATGTATATCAAGACCAGCCAGCCAACCAAGCAAGCCTTTCCTGCGCGAGAAAAGGTGAGAAAAGGAAAAATCAGAAAATCAGCCCAGACCAGACCGCTTGCAAATGCATGTGAAAACAAGACAAGAAAACATAATAGTCTCGTTGACGGAGACTTGTCAAATCCCTCCCTCTCTCGCGATTTACGAGAGAGATAGCCATCAAAGCACTCCAGGTGAAGGAAATCTATGCAGTTCTAGACACGCCATGTCTATACCATTTCGCCATTTTCCTTTTTTCTCCTGCTCAACAATCCAGTTGGAATATGCTAGCGAAGCACATGAAATGAACGCCGATTAGATGCAAAGTTATCGAATCTGGTTGTGACTGAAGACTGAATGCTTTCCTGTCGGTAGGATAGGCTAGCAAGTGGTGATTTCGAGCTCCATGCTCGAGCTCTGCACCCCTTTGCTGGCATGGCTCGCGGACACGACTTTGGTATAACCTTGCGGAATCTCGAAGCCAAGGCTGCGTCCCCTGCATGGACCAAATTGCTCACCCGCCTTTGCGTTCGAAATCATTGCTTGGGAGTTTTTCGCTAAAGGCTTGTCCGGTCCCACTGCTCTTCGGATCTATACCACCACTCTTCTTTTTGCCTTTTGGAATCCTCTGCCAGTTACCAGGTGCAGCACTCTCGCTCTTCACCGATCGTGTGTGTCCATTGGGTTTCGAAATCGTTGGAGACTGCTTGGATTGGTTGCCAACAGGAGAGCCTGACTTCTGGGCTGCCTTAGAATTTTCCTGCTTTTGTTCAGTCAATTTCGACTGGAAACCAGTGGCTTTCGAGGACATTCCAGGCTCAAACTTTCGATTTGCTGTGGGCGACGGAGTCCGAGTCTCGTATACAGGAGATAAATGGGGCAAATCGTCCCGAATGTGCTCATTTTGACCAGTACTGATATCCAGAGGCGACATACCTCCATTCTGAGCCTGACGTGCTAAACGATTTCGAGTGCTTGGTGAGAGGCGAAGCGTCCCATTCAGCTGCTCCGCCGGCACCAATCCATTTGGAACAGAAGCCGGATGTGGCAGGATCCCGTTTGGAACAGATGAATTGGGTATCGTTGATTCGCTTGTGGCCAAGACTGATCCATTCACAAACATCGGCGTATCGTTTCGACAGTCTTTGGGGGTCTGTTGACCTACAGAACCCTGCTCACCAAACAAATCGCTTTCTTGTGAAGTCGAATCCATGGATCCAACTATATCACTACCCCTATCATCTGACGGAGAGTTTTCACTGACAGCAGCCTGCCAATTTGGAATCGAAACCGGTGCTGGATTGGTACCATTGACCACCAATGATGCTTGATTATTCAATGCACGAAGATTAGAGCTCGAGATTCCTTGCTGCGAAGAAACTGCCGTGAGAGGTGCAGAATGCGCGCCGGTAGAGTAGGAGCGATCGTGTCCAAGAGGCGAAGGCGATCTAGAAGGTCGTTTCAGCCTGTCCAGAATGGATTGAGGTAGTTGATCTGTTGATAAACGACGTCTAGACTGTCCAATATCACCAAAGGCCGGAATTGATGGAATTGTCATCGACATGGCCGGCTGCCTTCTCATGAGACTTGGCGCATGATCATTCACATAGTATCCAACATACTCCTTAGGCGTTGTATCTTCAGGAGGTGTTGTCACCACAGAACCAGGTCCAGAATCAAAACTCGATTCCATATTCTCATCTGCGATAAAGTTAGGAATTGGGACTCCATGAGCCTGTCGTACTGATTGGTATATCCCAAGTCCTTGATTAACCATCCCACCTCCCTGGAAAGCCAGTGGTGATGGTACTGATCGCGCAGCAGGTTGAGAATGTGACCGTAACAAACTGTTGGGTAGGCCCCCTCCATTGCCCGAACCATTGGTGACGCTTGATCTGTGCATACTTCTTCTTAGCTCAGGAACGGCATTGCTCAACGATGGGGATGAAGGATTCGTGCTCGGTGTTTGGTATCCGTAAATCGGTTGTCCCTGGTAGTGCAACGGATAGAAGAACATGTCTGATCGGAGGGGCGCTGTGAGAGGTGGCGGGTGGTTGAAAGAATTGGTTCGATTTCGATCAGTGGCTTGCTGCTTAATTGGACCACCATCTCCCTGGCCCTGGACTTGAGCGTATCCCTGAATCTGTTGGGCCTGGAGTGACTGAGTATACAACTGCAGTCGTAGGCTATTCTCTTGCGCTTGTAACACAGAGTAGGTGGCGTAAAGATCATTGTGCAGCTGTGCTTGTGCTTGCCGTTGAAGCCAATCTGTCTGAGGCAATCCTGGCACAAACGAAGAGTTGTGGTCAAACGCACCGCTGGAAGCTCTGCGATTGCTGTTTCCGTTACGGTTGCTATTGTTGTGTCGCCCCCCGCGATGTGTACCACCTCGCCCTCTACTACTATTTGACTGGGATGTACTTCTCAAAACTGGTTTTGGCCTGGATGGCGGTTTCTCCCAAACTCGTTCCTCTTCCTTGGGATAGGAATATTGCTCGCAGCATTCTTCAAGATCGGCTTGTGATACCAAATCAAAGGCTCGCCTCAACTCTATATGTAGACCTCGAAAAGAGATGTCGTCGGCAGTATTTCCGAGATTCCGCCCAATGTTGAAAGGCTCCTCAACGCAAAGTTGGTTGTTGTTAGTTATATGCCACTTCTTGTCTATCTTTGAAATCTGTTTGCCACTTCGAACCGAGACCACCAGCATCTCATAGTCGAACTCGTGCCCATAGAATCGAAAGAATTGGAAGAGCAGTTCCCCTAGCGTTTCTTTGTTTTTCTTGCCGAAGTTCTTCAGGGCTTCAACATCGTCCGCAAACGTGCTTTCAACTCCATCCTTGCCCGGAAGCTTCATATGCGGTCGCTGATGAAGAGCTGGAAGGACGGGAGGAGACCGGCTTTGTAGGAAGTTGATGATCATGCATATCCAAGTGTAAGAACTGAGAGTGCCGCCAAAAGCTAGTCGGTGTTAGAGGCAACATGTAAGATCGCGTTTCTTACTCACCTGCATCATTCACGATCCTTCTCTTTGTCCAATGTTTGATGATCATAGCCAAGGGCCGCACTCTAGGGTCGATCTGAACGTATGTCTTGACCATTCGCGTGTTCTCTAAGGCAAGGGTATTGTTGACGTTCATATCGCACGCAAGTTGGAGCTCTGGGTCCCATATCTTGACAATTGGAACTTTTGCAGTCGAGACACATATCACTCTCTCCATCCCATCTAACATATTATTAGTAGTGTATTCGGTGGCTGTTCAAAGGGCTCACTCTTAGCCAGGAGGTCTGCAATAATGCACACACCCTCCATTTCCTTCCAATCCGTAGTTATGCAAATATCGACTACACTTCTATTAGCACATGAGCTCCGTTCCACCCTCAGAATTCAACTAACCATCTGATTCATCTGTGCAAAGGAGATTGCCAGAGGAACCAAATACATGTACCCGTATGTCGTGCCCAGGCCATTCATCATTGAACAACTTTTCCAACTTGTGAACAAGCTTCTCCCTCCTTCCCTCACTTTCTGGAGTTGGCAATAATCGATCATACAGCTCGCGCATATCTGTTGATAGTTTTCTTTCTTCATCCTCCGAAAGCTTGCTCTTGACAACAGTGGGGTTCAGCTTCTCTAGTTTCTCGCTCCCCAGACTGTAGGGCATTCGCCTCTTTGTATGCGCCATAGCAGTCTCATAGCGGCAACCTCCTCTAGGTATGTAGAGCGGCCTCGAAGAAGGGAGTGTGATGTTGGATTCGGAGTATGCAGATCGAGGAGAGTGGTTGTTCGTGTCATTCGGCGAGGGTTCCCGGGACTCGAATGAGAATTTCCGAGCATGTTGATGTGGGGTGGAAGGCACTGAGCTCGATTGTTGAGTAGTGGTGGAATTTTGGTGTTGTGGACGGGGTCGGGTCAGCAACTGGTTCGACGAGTCCAACTTTCGGGTAGGCATCGTAGCAGCCTTTTCCTTCTCTGTTATGAGCGCGCGCTCGCCTTTACTAGATTTTCGAGACTCCTTATTCCCATGACCGCCCCGAGACGAACTCTTACTGTTCCTTGCCGTATTGCCACCACCGGAGCTGGATCGTGAGCCAGGCACAGCCTGGATATGTTGTGCAGACAGGAGAGGAGGAAGCGGAGATTGAAGGCGTGTTCCTCTACCGCCAGTAATTAGTCTGTTGTACTGAGCAAGTTGTGCCTGGTGGTAAGACGAGTGTTGCGGCAGCAAGATGGGGAGCAAGTCCAGCGACGCGGATATCTGAGGTGATCCTGCAAGACTCGGCGAGAAATTGGGGACAGCGTCTGCAACGGTGTTGCGCCGGACGAGTCTCGACCACTGTGCCGACTGATATTGATACTGAGAATTACCAGCGGCGGACTGGCCCTCCATCAACTCACGACTAGTGAAAGTCGTGATTCTCGGTCAGGGCAAGCTGGAGAAGGGGTTGTGTCCCGTTGAACAGGAACGCACGATCAACGACTACCAGAGGCGACGCGAGAATTGAAGTGCTGTCCGCCACTATCGAAACGAGTGTCTCTCGGGCTGTGGAAGCCGTTCGGATCTGTGAGGAGCTGAAGAGCGCGCTGGCTGTACTTGCTCACACCCTTCTGGAAACGGGCGTCTGGGCGATCGCGAGGGGCGTGGAGACCGAGTGCGGAAGGCGAAAGAGCAAAGATGGAATGCGTATTTATCTACAGACTCGCTGTTGAGCACAGAAATCTGTACATGGGCGGTCGACGAGACTGTGCAGACGGTGCAGAGCAGAGAGCAGAGGTGTGAAGTGGGATTGCTTTGTCGAAAAGTACCACTTTGAGGTGTCTGCCAATACGAGGACGTGAATAATGAATGGGTGAGGACTGAGGCGGTTAGCGTGCTTTTTCCCGGCAGTACCAAGTCGCACTGTTCAAGGTCTGATCCTTTGGGCAGGAAGGAGAAAGGAGTCAGGCGTCAGGGGCGCGGCGACGGAGCAACGTGACAGTGGATTTATGGAAATATGGAATATCCAGGCCGGATTCCCTCGATGCCAAACTCTATCAGATTTCTACACCACATGCAGCCCAGTACAGTACAGAATCTAATCATGGAGCGGGGGCCGCATATCCATGGCCAATAGGGCCAGCAACAAAGCCACAAAGGCCTCGGGCTCGTTACTCGTTTGTCCACAGCATCTGCACTCTGGATTTGGCATTTACCCGCAGCCAGGAACACCATAGACCAGAACAGGAGTGCTTTCTTTGTGCCTGACCTGGCTTTGCTAGCCATATTTCTTCAATGATGGAAGGCACTGCTCAGAGATGGTCGCCTTGGAAGGACAGTAGTCCTTTGTGATGAGAATAACCGCCAGACCTAAAGCGCCCAGGCCGATACAGCCAACATCACCATCCACATCTACATTCGAATAAGCATCAGCTTCTCTCGCACCTCTGATCCTAGGAGGAGAATCCAGCTGGTCACACTCCACTGCGCAGCCAGCATATTCCATGAGTCCGGTCTGACATGAGGGAGGCTTACCTCCAGCTGTCTGTTGTACGCCGGCAAGCTGCGAAATCCGACAAGACATAACCAACGGCAAACATCTATATTTAATCTCTCCTCCAGCCGAACACTGGCCGCCCCTTTCTCGATCCTTAATTCCAAGGTCAAATTCGAGTCTGAGGCGAGACTGTTTCGAGCTTAGGCAAGCATCCGTGATTTGGCAACCATGAACAATTATATGAAGAAATTACTCCAGTATACACAATCGGGAACCGCATCTGGCATGCCGGAATCCGCGAGCACTTTGCGCGTAGGCGAGCTGAGTTTCATTGCCCTTGCTGCAATCCCGCAGTCTGGCATTTCTCGTCCACACGTCGGGCAGCTACTTGCGGTCCCGGGCCGTAGGATTCGGGAGAATTCGGTGCGGCCCCTAAATCAAAGACCACTCTGTTTGTGGCTGGCATGAAGTTCGTGATGGCCGCTTCCTGGGCTTCAAATCTGGGGGAATAGGGGTAAGTGGACTGGGGAAGCACAGGTTGAAATGAGGGTTTCGCGTCGCTAATAAGACAACCCCCGGCCACGCCACACCCGCCCTAATGAAGGACTCGACGTTGGCCTCTGCTCTTTGAATTTTTGCATGGACCTTCCTGCTGCCACCTTGGACTCGGACTCTTCGGCATTAGGGCTTGATTTGCCAAGCTAAAGTGTTGTAGGGATAAACTGTTAAACTCGCTTTGCTCTTGCAGATGGTTGGCCACGATCCGGAGATTTTCAAGCTTTCCCGCTGAGCAGGAGAAGCAAGGTGTTGTTGCACAGGAAAAGACGGCACGCTGATCTTTCGAGACCTTGCTATAGGAGAATTGATTTTGGAGAAACGCTCAATCAATCAATCAAACGATCTGAGATCTGTGGGGCAGTGAACGCCAGATACCTGACAGGTCTGAATTTCGATTAGGACGCCCTCCAAAACGAAGTCCTTCAAGTGATGATCCGACAACGTCATGATGCTGGTGGCACACGCAAAAAGAAAAGGTCTCGAACAGACGGTGAGGATCTCAAGATCTCGGTATGACCTCCAAGCCCACTTTCAGCCTCACCGGCACTTGCGCTAGGATCTGCAGGCTCCTCAACCTGCACCAATAGCGCAATAAAGTCCGAAGCACTTCCTCCAATGGCCTTTTCTGCCCAGTCAAAACCTCACCAAATCAGCAAATAGTGCTTGCTGTACACCAGGTAGCCTCGCGCTCGGCTTTTCCGGATGCAATTGTGCTGACAATGATCCGGCCCTTAGCCTTGCCAGAGTCCCAAACGTCATCAGGTGCTCGATCAGATTTACAAATCAACAAACCCCACGTCTTTCTTAAATCCTCTCGCCCCTCTCATTTTTCCAAAAATGTTCATGAGTAACCTACATGCAGGATTAAGTGACCGTTAAGCATCTGGGCTTGCATTTTATTTTACGTGTTGGTGGGAAGAGACATCTCGGTTTCGCTGGGTCGAGATCCGTGAGCCGGAAGCTTCGGATACCTTACATCCTTATCAGATCTAGCTATATAGCTTTGAGACTCTTCCTCTCTGTGAAACGCCCTCAGCACTACGAGCTTCATATTCCAGAATGGGACTCTCTCGGTCACGGTTCGTCATCTATGCCATTTCTCTGAAGTAAAAATATAATTCTTGACCAAAACAGCAAGCTAATACAATATGTTGAACAGGACAATCACCCTGGTGGTAGCAATAGCAACACTCACAAGCAATGGCCTGACATCCCTCCTCTTCGCCCAATTACCAGACGACACCTACCACCTCGCCAGCAATTTCAGCTGGTACCTCCGCTTCGCCAACATCCTAAGCATATTCGGGTTCATCGGCGCCCTAAGAGTATGCTCCCCCTCTCCCCTCCCCAATATCAATCTACTAACAAAAATCCACAGCAACATGCACTCAGCATAGCCCTCTTCTCCCACTACCTAATCTTCGACACAATCCTCTGCGCCATCCCGCGCTTCCTCCTCGTAACCCTCCTCCAAGACCTCTCCGTCACAATCTGCACGCCGCCTTCCTCGCTCCTACCCTCCACCCCATCAATAACATCAACCTTCCCACCCCCAACCGCCGAATCGCCGTTATCCTGGGGCCTGGGAGAATCCTGGTCCGAAGAAGCATGTTATAAAATGATTAGTCTGGCGGAGCTCGCGTTGGCGGCTGGTGTGATCGCTGCTACGTTGTTGCAGTTTGTGGGCGCGTTGGCGGTGAGGGAGTATGCGAAGGCGCTTTGGTTGAGGGAGGTTAGGCTCGAGATGAGGGTGGTGGGGAGTGTGGAGAGGGTTAGTTTGTGTGAGAAGAGGGGATTGCCTGTTGTTTATGAGGAAGAGGAGGAAATGGAAAAGTGTTCGTAGAGGGAAGGGGAATGCGGGAGGGAGAAAAGGGGTAAGTTGTACATAAGGGACTGGAAAGGGACGGCATGGCGTTTTCAGGGTATACCCTTGCTTTTGGGTTGTAAATACGATGTGGATGATGATATAGACTGAAAAAATAGGATTGGAATGTTGAAGATCGAAAAAGACCTGTTCTCCCTGAGAATTAAGACGTCAGGATATCCTCAAGACTGCGAATGTGGTGACCTTACCTTCGAGTGCGGTCTGCTAAGCGAGTCAGCCTCGCGTCCCTCCCTGGTTACCAACGCCTAATCTTGTCCTGAACCCAGATCCCAAATATGCCACCCCGGTTGAAAGCGCCATATCCAGAGGTCCCCAACGAAGCCTTAAAATACTGTACGAGATGCTAGATACAACCAAGAAAGTCGGAACTATTATTTGCTCGACTTCCCTGAAGCCTTCCCCCGACGTCGACCCTTAACTCTGATGCCGAGAAATTTCTTAACCAGCTTGAAGCCTCTCGGCTCAACGATCTTCTGAGGGACGATTTTTAACCCAGGAGTTCCCCACTCGTCAAGAATAGTCGGTTCGGCAACAGCGCCACAGGTGACTGCAAGAGACATACACAGCATGATTTGGGCAAAGAGATTCTCGTTCTGCATGCAAAGCATGGAATGATTATGGCCCAGCTGAAGGACACCAAGGCCGCTACTCGTCCGAGCATGGATATTCGCCCCAGAAGCTAGCAAGAACTTGGTGGCTGCTCGTCGACCCAGTTTTACTGCAAGATGTAGGGCTGTCTCTCCGTGTCGGTTGCGCCGGTGTATGTCACTACCCGCTTCGAGCAGACAGCTCAATATTCGGTTAATGCAGTCATCTGTCTCGCTTACATGGTGGTGCACGATGAAAGCCATGAAAGGGGTGTTGCCGGCGTTATCGTAGTTATTTGGGTCGACGCCTACATTCAAGAGAGATTTGACGAAATATCCTCGGTCGCTGGTTTTGTCGCCATCCCCCATGTCCTTCAACGACTCAAGCTGTTTCAGAAGCATTGTAGGAAGAGGCATTTCTGCAGTAACAAGAGATGCTTCTGCTAGGCAGTGGAGGCCGTTCCTTCCATTAGAATCCTCGAACCAGGGCGAGTTCTTGGCAGTAAGAATGGTTCTCCAGTAATCAACATGCTGCTCGTATAAGAACAGATCATTAACATTCACAATGGATGGGTGGTTCTCGTAATTACGAGCAGGCTCTTCCTCGATACTGTTCTTCTCCTTCCTGGTACCTTGGGCTACTGAGATTCGAAGCCCCTTCGAATCAAATATAGCATTGTCGGTTTCGCAAGAAAGGGAAAGGATCGCGTGGTCAAGGTTGAATCCAGATTCGGTTCCGTGGAGGTTTAGCTGTCCTATCACAGTGTTGCCGAAGCAATCTCGAGCTGTCGAGATGTGCCTATGAATAGGGAGATCATCCATCTGAGTGATGATCTTGCGAAGGATGTCTTGATCAATTGAAGGCCGCATGAGTAAATGGAACGGACTCTGGCCGAGATGATCATGTTGAAGAAAGTTGAAGCCTTGAACTCTGAGAAGCTCAAGTAAGTAACAGAAATCGTCGCAGTGACACAGAACCTCAGGTTTTAGCAGATGGAGGAACGTTTGCCCAGCGCGGTTCAGGACGTTCACATTTGCTCCCAATTTGATAAGTGATATCAAATAGCTGGGCGGGGCACACATGGTCGCGGAAATGTGTATCGTGGAGTTTCCGAATGTATCCACTTCGTGCAGGTCAGCTTGTTGAACACTGCGTTGAGCAATTCTGGAGAGAATGTCAGTGTCGATAGTTCGACTTTTTGGGCTCATTCTCGAATAGCAATGGGCGCTACAAGTCTGTAGAATCCATTGGTCACAATGGCGGAGTTGGTTCTGATTGATATAGTACCAGCAGTACTCGGGAAAGACGCCCGGCAGTATCAAATGAGAGCTGGGATCGAAAAAATGCACTGAAGAATGACTCTCGGATTTTCGACGATCACCTGCATGCGGAATTGATTGGAGACTAATAGACATCTTGCTGAATAAAGTGCTGATGTTGGAGGTTGAGGGCGAATGTTTGGATGGGCGTAGATACTCCGTGGTTGACATGCAATCCTGGTTCGGCACAGAGTGCTCGATGGGGGAGTCTCTATCTTGCTTTGGAAGGCCAAGAGTATCTACCTGGAAAGGCGGCACTTCAAATTCTTTAAGATTCGGTGCATCGAATTCGAACCACCAATTTGAGTCCGCATAGTCTTGGATATATGTAGGATTGACCGTAGGAATTCTACTTGGTGGTAATGAGTTAGAACGAGGTGGCGCTGTGGGTTCCTTCAAACGAGACCCATAGTGAAACAGCATACCCTCACTTGCAGCTGTCCAAGAATCGGCTGGGAGAGGTGTTGGTGGGGTGGAAGTTGCCTCTGGGAATGAGAAATCACTCCTTGGTCCAAACTCCGAACCAAACCCCAGATCAGGATAGGAAGTGCCGAAGTCCAAATGGTCATAGAAGTCTGTTACTTCCCACGAATCATCCATCGACTGGTTAGTGCTATCTAGTCCCAAGTTTGCAATATCAACCAGCTCTGGCTGGGATTCGGAATGTTGGATGGCTCCTTCGGGGACTGAAGTCGAAAGCTCTGAACCCGAGTCAAAGGGCAGGTGGGTAGGGGCATCATAGGCAAGAGCCGCAGTCGAA
Source organism: Hyaloscypha hepaticicola (assembly GCA_002865625.1). Taxonomy (NCBI): domain Eukaryota; kingdom Fungi; phylum Ascomycota; class Leotiomycetes; order Helotiales; family Hyaloscyphaceae; genus Hyaloscypha; species Hyaloscypha hepaticicola. The sequence goes on from KZ613537.1 coordinate 219,586, forward strand.
GCGACGCAGCTTCCACTTCGGTCTTCCCGAAACGACAAGGCCGGAGCTTCCATTTCAGGAGGGCCAGCACTGAGAATATTCTGGTCCTGACAGACAGACTCGAAAGGCACAGAATGACTATCCGAAGGATCGAATGAAGAAGCTTGGATAGGAATATTCGCAAATGAAGAAACACCCTCTTCACTATTGGACTCCTGTAGCTCGTTATGGACCCCGCGTTCTCCTTGCCCATGCCCTTGGTGCCCATCTTGAGGGCGACGATGTTGTTTCCGTAGTCGTCGGGTTTTTTGGAGATGCTTGCACTCGAGAAGCAACTTTCGTAGTACTTTGGTATCTCCTTTTGGGCGGATCTTGTTGGGTTTGGGCTGCAAGAGCAGATTGAGTTTCTCCTGTACATTCCGTTTGCTAGTACGATGGTCAGCATATCGCAATCCATCAATAGCGATCAAAGTGGAGTAAATGCTCACCATGGTTGGAAGTCTTCTGTGCTAAGGCGGACTACTATACTGTCCAGCTCCAAGTCCGTCAGTAGGTACAGCCTGATCAATCTCCGTAGGCTACTGGAAGTCCATCCGTTGGGAGGCCGGCCTTTCTGTCGAATGGGCTTTTGTTGGCCATCTTCTTTGATTGCGTTGTTGCCATCCCCAAACTTAGTTAAGGTGTCGAAGGTCCACTCAGTGTTTGTTGACAAGTACGACTCCGAGCTACTGAAGATTGACTGATACTGAATTGATCGGCTCCCAATTGTCGAGGTCATTGCTATTGTGTTTGGGCTAGCTTGGCCCTTTAATTATAGTTCGGACACGACGTAACCACCTCAAGGTCGAATGGGCTGTCCGAATCATCGTGTTCTTGTTTCCCAGCCTCGCGGGCTGTGTCACTTTGACGTCGAGATTGATGTGTACCCCGGAAGTGCAGAAATTCAAGGGTCCTGCCGTTGGTGTACACGAATTAGGCAAGGTACCCCTGAACCTAGGGCCAAGCGACCATCGACTTGCCTGAAAATTGTGGCTTTAAGATGGAGGAGGGTCCTTTGAATCCACAGCTTCGGTGCGAAATCATGGGACCTGTTGTATTGCTGATGAACACCTAAAAGTTCTCAAAGATGTCGAATAAAGCTTTCAAGCGTGGTATGAAAATGTTGTTTCTTGGTGAGGGTTTGTGGCGGCCCACGACTCGCGCGTCCAGCCCGAGATCATTTTCTGCACTACATGGACAGAAAACCAAAATTGATACTTGGGAGGATTTTTATGGGTTTGGATTATAAGAACTTGATGAGGTCGCAGCATGTGTTGAATTTTGAATCGACATTCGCCCTTGCAAGTATCGAGAGTTTAAGTGGCCGAGACAAAGGTTATTCTAGCTGGACTCAGTGAGTTTATAACTTTTGCTCAGTTCGCATTCAACGTTCCCTTCTTTTCGTTGCGCCTCTGACAGCAGACAGTAACAGAATTGAATCAGGACAACAAGAAGCAAATGCGTGAGCCATCACAGTACGAGTGAGTTCCACGTGGGCGGGAACAATGCCCGGTCTAAAACAAAAATAGTAGTGGAGCGAATTGCTTAGGCTCTCATTCTCTCACTGCTGAGACTCGATCAAAAATCCCTCTTGGTCCGAGCAACCTCCAAAAGTACCTTCATCGTGACGAAAGTAGCGAAAAAATAATCATCGGAATGGAAACAAAGCATCGAAGGACCTCTAAAAATCTAGGTATAGAAGATTGGGATGCGAATTGGCAGGGCTTGGGCAATATGGATGAAACAAGTGTAGAGAGTAAGAGGAACTGAAATGACGATATAGATACAGAGTATTGGAAGAGTGCTAGATGGGGAGGTGTACTCCAAGTCAATGAACTAAATATGACTTACGGAACCACCTTGGTGCTGAAGAAATTGCTGCAACTCGAGACGGAATGACAAACAGTAATGGACTAGCAGAATACTTTTCCACTGCCAAAGGACCCTTCATCAATATGAAGTTACAGCAAGAGAAGGATAAATAAACCGAAAGTTCGAGCTCAAGAGAAAATCAACAAACCACTCATATCAGCCCATCCCTTATAGCAACGCGCTCACATCTTCCCTATCCAGTAACTTCCCTGAAAGAAGTTCCCTCGACACGCCCTGCATCCTCCACCTCCCGCTCCCACCCCCGCATCTCCATCCCATTAACATGTGCATACCCCCTCCCGCTCGCATACCTACCTACTTTTGGCCAATGCCCACTGCACACTCTGACATCATCCCTCTTCGAGAATAGGCCTTGAGCTCGCGCAGGCGGCTGGGTATGCATGACACTGAGCGAAAACGGCCGCGAAGTTTTTTCTTTCATGCATGGCATGATGGCAGGGAGAGGGAAGGAGGGGTTGGATTTTTTACCCCACCATAACCTTGAGGATTTGACGGGAAGGCCGATGGGTTTTTCCGGGTTCCGGAGTTCCTCGTTTTTGAGGATTTTTTTATCCTTCTTTCGCTTGGAAGGAATTTTGTTTTGGGTGGGAGATTCATGACCTGTTTGGAGGGGGCTTTCTTGACCTGTTCTTGAACTGGCTGGATTATGTGGTGTGCAAATGTTAGTGAAAAGAATTTGGGGGTACAGTACTGTACATTTCCTTGTTTGCGTGAAGGTTGATGAAGGATTGGCGGCAGCGAGACCAATCGTGACTGATGATATCGTAATCATATCTCTGGTATGGGGGAAAAGCTACATGTCATTCTTTGTTGGCTTGGATCTCTGGCCTGGCACGCGCTCTTCTCCTCACACGTTTTTGCACACCCCACTTTCCACTCTGATAGGATGGCACAGGCGTGAGAGATATGCAGAGACGCATAGGTGCACAACGCCATGCATGTAATAGGGTTGCATTGTCGATGTGAGGGGCCACGCTTGGTAACCCGTTCCCGTTTCCGGTTTTGTTTTTTACTTTTTCGATGTTCGAGATATCGAGATGCTGTTGAAGATTGTGGGCGTTTCTGTTACATACTCATGTGATGGCACTAGAGATGCTTCTTTCGAGTAGACTTGCAAATTCTCCGAGTGGGATGACATACGAGTATTTAGATCAGATTGCGTTATTTCCCTCAGTGTTGAGATTCTGTGAAAGAAGATTGAGAGTCAAATACCGATGGTGTTGTGTTCCTGTAGTCAACATACCACGGACGCTTGATGTTTCTGGCAGGTCTGAAAGATGTTTCCGGCCCTAGCGAACAAAAGTGACTTACGTTACGGCAGCGGTGGTCCTTGCAAACCCTGTCGGAAGCAAGCGTGATAACGGTGGGTTGACATTTTAGAATTAGCAGCGGTTTGATCATATCAATAAGAGAATTTTTTCCAAATGATCTTCAATCATCTCCGCCAGGTAAAGGGAGGAGAGATGCAAGACATGCTTGAGATTGGGCGATTTTGGTAGAGCTTCAATAACAGAGACGTTGGGAGCAGTTCTCCTAGCAGAACGAACCAGGTGATCTGCAATGCTCCGACAGAACATTATTCGGTTGTTACTTCACCCGTGCGTTGTAATATTCGGTCAAAAGAGGCCATCTTAGAATGGCTTTTCCAAGTGCAGGGATACTGGAGACTAGAAGCTAATAAGAAGCCGCTTCTTGCACGCGAATTTCAGTGTCTCTAGATGGCAGACACTGATAATAAATAATCTGCACGAGGAAGATTTGCTGGAATTTGACGACGCATCACGGCGGGTCCGCACTGTGCCTGCCGCGAACACCTGGAGGGGAAGAGGGAGGGTGGGGTGCATCCTGTTGCACACGATAGACGGCGATAGTGTTCGGTGATGCTGCAAATCAGCAGCCAGCAACACTTGGAAGGAGGGTCAGCTCTCTTCGTCGAGTGTGAATGAGATTTTGATGGTGTGTCGTGGTTATTTAAAGGCCAGTAGGCCCGATGATGCAGATGTGAAGTGGTCGCCGAGACGAGGGTATGGCTGGCAAATGTCATCGGCAGCACCTTCGCAAGCAGCCGAATAGCATAGAAGCCTTCGAATTCCCTTCTTTGCCTGTCGCTCCGCTTCTCCAGGCTGTTGATGGCTGAACCCAAAAGCCGGACCGACCAGCATGAGCACGTGGAGGCTGAGAATAGGCTTCATAACGAGCCCGTTATTTTATACTGGGGGCCGTGGATAGGTGGTAGTACTGGATGCAGAGCTCTCGTTGCGTGATTGGCAGGGCACTGGAAATTTATCAGCCTTACATATTCCTCGTGGAAGGCTGCTCTGTGGTGGTTGTACAGTAGGTACGGAGTACTGTAGATGGACTGCATGTTCCTGGCCGTGGACATGTGCTGTCACACCGGAGCTGGAACAAGAGGCTCGCAGCAGCGCTCCTTTCTGGCCGGTTGTCCGCAGTGCTGTGCAGTGCTGTGCGGTGCAGTGCATAGCCCAGATGTCGGGGAGATTTTGGGAGATTTGACTCGAGGAGGTTGAAGCACGGAGCCCACGATGATTTGATGGTGGTGGTGGATGCGCTGGGCTTCAACGACTAACGACTCCCAAAAGGAAATGAAACAAGGTTAGCGAAAATGGAGCTATGTTGTTTAGGACTTAGGCTGCTCACCAAAATACAAGCGAGAAAGCGACAACTTCCGTCAGAGTCTCAGAGATTTCGGGGGGACATGGGGACATTTAGGTGGGACGCCGAAGCCCTGAGGGGTGACCACCAGTCAGACTTCAGTGGCAGACTACTGGCACGTGCAGTCACGCTTTCTCCATCCCTACCGTATTCCAGGTATTCCCATTGTATCCCACCAGTCCCTATCCAGTAAGGTACTGTAGGTATCCACTTCCACTTCCACTATCCGCGGACCACCACCCTCCACGGCGTGGCCTTTTTCCGCTCCCAGGCCTCAGCAGTGCTGCAGACGGGTGCAGACGGTTGCAGGCTTCACGCTCTCGCCTGAGCGCTTCCCTGCTGCTGGATGCTGCTCCATTGCTGCTGGCTTGCTGCCACCTCTGTCACGGCCGCCTTCGAGCCCCGTCGGTCGACCTCCTCCGGCCAATTTTCTCGCTCTGGCCCGCCTCCCAGAGACGACCTCCAGGACCCCTGTCTCTAATCTTCACCACTGGACCGGCTATCCACACGCTACCTCCTCCACTCTTCCACTTCCAGTGTTCCACTTCCACCTCCCGGTCTCCTCTTCTTTTTTTCCTTCCTGCTCACTCCGTATTCCTACCCACCGATCCATTGATCAACACGTCGGCAACAAGACGCTCAGTCGTTGTCGTGCAGTCGAGGGCCGTTCCTTTCTCTCAAGCCACTCTGTTCTCTGAAATTTTTGTTTGGTGAGTTACCCTTCTGGGTACCAGTCTTGAGACAAATCTCCCAACCTATGCCGCTTCCGCCCTCTTGAGATTTTCTCCTCGGCTACATCCTTCCCTTTGCGCGCATCCCCAAAAAACATTTATTGCCCTCAGCGGCACCACTCGAGAGTCTCAACTAACAGATGGCTGCTGTCTAGAGTCCCCTTTGCGACCTTTCCGTCGTATACGTTCCTTATAACTACCTCGAATCAGTACTGCAGGCTCCAGTTTTCGAACCGTCTCTTGTTCCGAAAATATGTCTTACTACGATAATCAACAGTGGCCAGCCGCCGGGCAACCGTCATGGGAGCAGCAGACACCGCCGGCTCGTTCTGGTATGTTGGCAAGACCGAAATGAAGGGTTGGGACAGGTCAATTGACGGATATTACAGGTGCCAGCTCAGCTGTTCCACGAGAGGACTCAACCGCTTTCAGCACACAAATCGAGGGTATGTGAAGATGCAGATCAGATGAAAACATGAGACGTATTTTTGGCTCGAAGAAATTTTTCCAGAGGCTTGCATGTTGATTTTTGGAGACGAAAGACCTGTGGTCGCATGCGCCTCTTTCGACACTATCTGTGCAGGAGAGTTTGAGGACCACAAAGCTAATACATTCATCCAGAGGTCGACCGTGCGATCGACAACCTCGTCAAGAGTGGAAAGATGTTCAACATGCCCGGCCGTCGAGACTCGATGCCAATGCCCGGGGGCGCTCCTAGAGCTTTCCCTGAACAATTCGGTAAGTTCATTTGTCAACGCCGAATGTGTTGAGGCTCATTTCAGAATTAGATCCACGAATGGCGGGTGGTCCTCCACGACACCACTCAGTTAGCGAATTCGGCGATGCCCGTTCCTTCTCGGGATCAAACCTACAGAACTTTTATGCCAGCCAGCGACACCAGCCATCGCGTGGTGCTAATGAGGCCGAGCAAGTGATGCAAGCAAAGAGAAGGATGGCAGCCCAACGTGAGAGAGAGCTGCGTAACTACCATCAGGAACAGCAGTACAATCGAAGTAGGCCACCCTCTTCTGAATAACACCGTTCTCATACTTCGATACCCTGTACCCAGCGGTTCACATACCATTCAAATTTTGTTCATACTCTTCTCACTCCCGCTCTTTGTGCTGTGTGTGATTGCATGGACCTTCTGGAATCGCTCTCTCCCCACATTATATCAACACTTACTGACTAGAATAAGGCGTTATAGCTGAAATCTCAACTTTTGGAGGTAAACAAGATCGTACTATTAGCCCCGGTAGCGGAATGAGCGAAGAAGAGCGCCGTGAGCTCATTGCCCGTCAACGAAATGCCCTCTACGGTGAAGGTGCAGCGTACCCCGAGAAGGGTGGTTTTGATGACAATGGCACTCCACGCCCAGGAACTCAGGGGTCTGGGTCTCAGTCCGCTACCGGGATTCGGGGACACTCACCCCTGGCTTTCGACCACTTCAACGCCCAAGCTGAGAACGCAGCTCAACAGGCTGCACCTGAACCGCAGTCAGCAACTGGTCAAGCTTCAGGACAGCAACGATCCCGCGCTAACAGCACTTCGTCGCCGTCTTCCAACCCAACCAGCAGCTTCAGTCTCTTCGAGTCCGCTGCTCAGCAATCCAGCCGGACGTCAACTTCCTCCCCAGGTGGATCACCTCCCCATCAAGGTGGAAAGGCGCCAACCAGCTCTGGTGTTGCACCAATCGGTACTCGTCCCAGCGCTCAAGCACCCAACCCAGCCTTGAACAAGCGCTCCACTACTCCTCTGCCCTCGCCACTAAGCTACGGTTTCGCTGCCAACAACAACGAGGAGAGCCAAGGTGAGAAGGATGGCCGAGCTACGTCGGCAGCATCCAACTCGAATGCGCAGGCTCAGCAAGATGTCGGCCTTGGATGGGGATCCAAGAGCGGTGTGTGGGGCAAGAACTCCCTTGGTGTACAAGCTTCTGTTTGGGGATAAGGAGTCAGACTCAACTAGTCACAGAATGGAAGGTACAAAAATTCTGCGGGGAATCAATATGGTGTTTGGCAACTGCATATATTGCTGATTGATGGGATATGGGGGTTGGCGTATGGACCTTTCCAGCGGACTGACTCGTCACTCCCCTCGGTCTGGTTGATGGTTTTTCCTTTGGGCTCGGTACATCGTTTGGGTGTTGTCGTTTTTTATGGTCTTTTTCATTTGCATTGGTGGAGTGAGGGAGTGTTTTCGTCATCGGATATCCTCTGCTCTTTCTACGTCAGTCAGTCGGGTCGGGGTTCATATCAAACCACTTTTTTTGGTCGGTGCTGGGGTTCCCGGGGTGTAGGCGGGCTATCTTATAAAGAATGGCGGCGGCTGGTGATCGTAGGAATGTGGCTCAAGCGGACGCGGGTGGAGGAATTAAAAGTTCATTATCGAGGATTCAAAGATTGATGTTGATCGAATTGAGCACAAGGCAAGGCAAGGCAAATGGTAGCATATCTGGCAGGCGTGTGTGTTGTCTTTTCCCCCATTTCTATTTTACCGTGTGGCATTAAGCGGAGGTGGGTCTTGGGGTTTTGGGATGGGGGCTTGGGTTTTGGATGGGTTCTGTCGGTTGCGTTTGTCGTTCGCTTTGAGTACAGGGCGGGCTTTGTGTAATTATGGGCATTAAAGTAGGGGAGCGTAACTATACGTTGGTAATAATGGATGGGTGATTTGGTGTCTAGAAAGTCCGTTTTATCAGGTTGTGAGATGACAGTACGGAGTGTGATTTTGGAGAGGTGAGAGAAGTTTTCAAAGGAGCCGTGACGAGAATCTTCCCGGATGCATAAAGTCTAGTCAAACGTACCTAAACATATCGGGATCGAGAGCCCTTCATATCTAGGCTTTTAGGTGTTTTACACAACGAAATAATCGTCATCATCGGGTTGCGGTTGACTGTTGATGTTCAGTTAAGCGAAGGGTGGCCCCTGAGCACGAAAAAATACAAAACTTCCAACGCACAGCTTTCTCCTATGGGACGACTCCCAACACTGCAAATGTCCTGTGTCTTGTCTTGTAGCCCGAGTATCACCATTACTCCCTCGCAACCCTGAGACGGTGGAAACCCCGCGATCAACCACGTGATGTAACTCCTGAGGTCTGTGCATCACCAGCCTCGCGCTTTCCGCGACACCCCTTCTGTTTCAACCGTTGAACGAAGGCTGTTTAAACACCAGCCAAGCTCATCAGAAGGTAAGCCCTTTCTTCCCACCTCACTTCCTTTTCCTCGCTTCTTCTTCTCATCTCGCAATAAAATAAAAATGTTCGCCAAACTCACAACAAAGATAGCTCTCCGAAAAGCTGGCATCCCTTCAAGTGCCCTCTCACTGCCCGAGTATCAGGGCTCGAAAGATCCAAATGCATCACCGTTTGCGAACGTCTCGAATCCCTTCGCAAACCTCACTGTCCCGAACTCGCTGAAATCATGGGCTACGCCTCCTCCGCCACCTGTTGAGATAGCTCCAGCACCTACCCTCGGCACAAGGGCGCCGGGAACGAACAAGCTACGGCTACCAGTTGAGGATGGAAGACCTAGCATTGTGGTGTTCTTGAGACATTGCGGATGTCCCTGTAAATGTCCCTTCAAAACACAGCAAGACAAGAATGGCAGCTAATTGGGTTTTCAGTCGCAGAGAAAACTTTCCTCGATCTCCGACGATTAGCAAACAAATTCCCCCGCGTCAACTTCATAGCCGTATCACACAGCTCCCAGAAAGCAACCGAGAAATGGCTCTCTCAGATTGGAGGGAAATGGGCGGTTACCGTTATTGTCGATGAGGAGAGGGAGGTGTATGCTTGCTGGGGATTGGGCTTGAGCACGACATATCACTTACTGAATCCGTGGACGCAAATCGCCGCGAGGAAGTTGGGGACGCAGGAGGGTTTGTGGGGTAGAGAGGTTGATTCGAGTGGGAATCGATGGCAGATTGGAGGTAGCTGGGCAACTGATGAGACGGGCGTGATCCGATGGGGCGCTGTGAGCAAGACGGCGGATGATATCCCGGACTTGGTTGAAGCGTGTAAGAGTCTAGGCGCTTATTGAAAGCATTGCGGTCGGTTCGAATGAATTTTGTGAGCTATTTCTGGCTCCACCTCTTTTCATGAATCGAGATCTGATACGAAAATGGGGTGAAGTGTAGGGATAAGTACTCAGAGATGGCGTTGAGAGGTTCGCGGAAGCATCGGGTGGACGATCTCTGCTAGTGCTACCCGCATCTAAAAGATTTTTGTCTCCACCTAGCCTACCTCACTGTTATTCTATGCTCTTTCAAGAACGAAAAGTGGCAAGCTCATGCGGCAAACAGAAATCATGATATGTCGGCACAAACAAGCTTTTCATTGTCCTGCCAATCTGGACCAGGCGGACCCAGTGGATCAAGCAGTTCTGCAAATTCCTGACACTTATCAATTTATTTTCTTCCCCGCCGGACGTGTATCTTTACAAGGCTTGTTGAAGAGAGATGCACCATCACAAGCTGGTGGTCAAGGCTGAGTATCTCCGTCCGGAGACCCTCTTTTTTTCAATTCTTATCTATAGGTTCCTCTAGAGTCGTTTCTCTTCTTCATCACTTGTTCCTTGTTTCTCATTTTGCACCAACATCGTTTAAGGAGCTCAAGCTCGTACCTGTCGTTTCTGATGTTCTCTTTTCCCGTTTCCATCGAGTGATTGACTATGGCGGATAAGTAAGTTCTAATGGGGAGCAGTGCAGAGGGGCAAATTGGAGAGAATACAGAGGCACCAGCAGCTCTCGCTCTGAACCGTCCAAGTACGAGCATGCTGGCAGAATAAAGGGACTTGACTCTCGCATCTGGAGGAGGGGCGGAAGCAGATGTTCCTGCTGAGCCGTCTCTGCAGCGAGTCGGAACTTTACCAATTCGGAAACGAGGATTGGAGGGCGAAGATGTGGTACCAGAAACACGTCGACGAAGGCGGACAATTTCCTCGGGCCTCGAAATTTGGAAGCTTCTCGGCTGTCATTTAGATCACAGATGTTTGGGAGGAAATCATTAACAAATAGAGGGAAGAGCAATGGGGAAGGCAGAACGGGTATTGGGTCTACGGTCCTTAGGCTGGCACGATCAGCGATGCTATCTTTGGGGCGTTTCTGTATGATGCTGCTATTTGTAGGGGTGAGAGCCCAGTTAATTATCCGAGGAGGAGGGTTAGGAGGAGTGGCCATAAGGGGAAGATGAGGTGGGGTGCGAGGTTGAGGAGGACGAGGGGAGGTTGGGTACTTGTGGAGTTAAGGAGGATGCGGGACTGGGAGTTAGTGGGAGTGTGAATGGTGAGAAGTTGTAAGGTCGTGCTATGAGTTTCCGATGTCAAGTTTTTGTGAGCGTGTAGATGGATATATGGATAGATGTTTCTATGTAACATAGATGGATCAAGAATCTTTCGAGGGTCTGGATATCAGAAGAGGAAAGAGCCTCAAATCGCATCTGTCACGTGCACGGTCTTTGAGCAAAAGGGGTAGTCGCGCTTCTGTACACAGGTACAGCGCCACTAAAAACATACCTACTCCGTACTATGACACGCGGTTCAAATACAATCAGCATACTGCGGTCTTATTCGCCATCCCAAAGTCTGAAATACCACATCCAAATGGGGCCAAATTTGTTTCACCCTTATCGCCTCCCGAAGCCACAAAGTTGGTCCCTGTGTTGAGCACGCTCCGTCATCGTGTGACTTGTGTCATCTTCGAAGGTCTTGAAGCTCATTTTCCCGTCGGCCACCTACATCTTATTTCACGTACGTCGCATGTGCTATATTGCAAGAATATATCCCTGAGATCCTCCGTTGCCTGCCCGGAACGCCCTCTTTCAGCCAAGTCGTTTACGCCACCTAGCGGAGACGCCACAGGGGAATACCCACGCCATTTGGGAACAACCCACAGGTTGGGACATGCAAGAAGTCTTCCCATAACACGGCCTCGAACCTTTCATCTTGGAAATCGGGACATTCTTCATAGAGAGCGTCCAACATCAGTCACACATCACTAGGTTACCAGTCAAGCTCCGATTACTTACATATGCGGACCTCTCTTCTTCTAGAGCAAGCTTCCCTGACATAATACTAAGAAGACACACTCTCGATCTACAAGGCTCATTCCGGCAAATTCCCAAGTCTCGAAAGTCTCAGCCTTGTCTCTTGGCTGGATCTTTGCCTCGTCCGCCCTTTACAGCTCAGTCAACGGACGGCATCATTCATGCGGGTCTCGTCCCAGACACGATAACAGGAATACCTCTGACTGATTACTCGGATGTCATTGTGAAAATCCAGAGCAGAGCCGTGAGAACAGGGGTCCATATACAAGATGGCAGCTGAAATGTTTTCAAACGTGTTGAGCTTCCGCCCTTGGAAGACCAGACTTAGATACACGCAAATGGAAATGGATGATCAAGATCCTGCTGGAACTCGATCCTCTTTCCACGAATCTCTGGGACGGACTGAAGCGTCAGCGCTGACAGAATGGCCAAACCCCATGTTCGAAGAAGAATACCAAAACCAAGGCGATCGAGGTCCAACATCATCTGAGTCACTTACAACGAGGAGTCGGTTCTCTCCCATCCGGTCTTCAGTACCAACAGAATCCACCTTCCCCAAGCGTCTGAAACGAATGTGGACTTTATTCCCCCTTCAAGACATAAGCTGGATAGTAGCTTTCAGCTTCACGATTGGGTCAGCAGCTTTTGTCATCTATGGGTTCTTTCTGCTGCTTCCTTTCATCGACCCAGAAACGAATTTCCCTACTGAGACTCCGTATGCAACACCAGCATCGAGTGTGTTTGGGGCACTCCTATTCTTAGTTGGTGGTTATGCCGGGTTCCTCGAGGGAATGAACCTAAGTAGAAGAGAGGTGGCAGGAACGAATGTCCCGGATATCGAGACTACCGAAATCACAGAGATCAGGATGAAGCTTGACGAAAACTCCTCCCAAGAAATGGAACCCCAAAGCAGTACTGAACCCACCCGAGGCGAGAGAAGCGGGCAGTTTCAACCGCTAAGAGCATCCACCTCAGCGACATACGGCGATGCCAGTGCAGTTCAAGCAAGTTCCTTCCCACCGCTCCTCGGAGACCCTGTCTTCGTCTATCTTCCTACAAAGCAACAACTGACCGCACTTCACGCACGCTCCCTGTTATTCCATTCAGCGTGGGTCCAATTCCTAGGCACCATAATCTTCGCCTTTGCAACATTCACGTCTCTCCCTGGCATCCTACCTTCCTCCAACTCATCTCACCTCTTGATAACACTGCTCAACTTGCTTCCAGCCTCTACAGGAGGAGTTCTTTTCATCATCTCCGCTCTCCTTCAGCTCTTTAATGCGCAAGACAAATTGTGGACGCCGAAGCCGAGAAAGGCAGACTGGCAAGTTGGCTTCTCGAATTTAATCGGCAGTCTGGGCTTCACGCTTGCCGGGGCATTACCTGTATTCAGGAGTGAAACTGCCAGTTATGTCGGCATACTGGCAGAATTTTGGGGAAGTTGTGCATTCTTGATTGGTAGTGTGGTACAGTTGTATATTGTTATGGGGTATTATGCTTGACAATCAAAACCTACAAATATATGACCTCAAAAGTGCGGATTCAAACTTAGGTATATACCCCCAGACTCCCTCTCCTTTCTCTCTGCCCATGTTTCAATAGCAGCGTCGTCTCAGTTTCTTCCTCCATCTCCTCTTCCTCATCGATATCCTTTTCGTCATCGAATAAAGCGTCCATTTCTCTCCCAAGTGGAACATTTCGTGTCTCTGGAACGGAAAAGAAGACGAAGAGTGCTATTAAGAGGCAGAAGAGGGCGTATAAGAGGTAGGTTCCCCAGCCAATGGTGGTGAGGAGGTGTGGTGTTATGTAGGCTATTACTATCTGTTTCTTTGTTAGTCGTTCTCATTCCTTCTCTTAAACTGCTTCGAAGAGGAGGTAGGAAGTGAACGAACCTGGAAGAGCCATTGTGTGCAAGTTGTGATTGCACAACATTTGGCGTTTATGTGGAGAGGGAAGATCTACAAATACGTTAGTTTGTTTGCTTTGATCGTGAAGAGGGATGTCGAACCTCGCTGCACACGTTCCAAGATATTGGGCCAAGCGACACAGAGAACGAGAAGGCAAAAACATATACAGTCAACACAGAAATCACTCCACCAGCAGTGAGCTTTGCTTCTCCAAGCTGGTTGGCTGGCGGAATTCTATGAACAAAGTATGCTAAGATGAGCATACAAACAGCGCAAAGCGATGAGCCAAGCAGAAGCCAGAATCTGTTTCCCCTGATTTTGACGAAGACAAACATAAATGCGATCGCTGAGAGGAGTTTGACGACTCCAAATACTCCGGTCAAGAAGAGGGATGACGAGACCGAGGTGAAGCCTGCGGACATGAAGATCACTGGTGCATCTAACCCTCTCAGTTAGTTTTCCATTCTCCAATTCTCGAATGCTCAGCACACTTACAGTAATTCAAAGCATTCAGTCCCACCATATTCTGTGCGATCATGAGACCAACTCCTACGACTAGCCGCTGCCTAACACCCCTCTTCAAAAGCTCTGTCCCAAAACTCTCCTTCCTCTCCTTAACCAAAGCACTAACCCTAGCCGCATCTCTAATCTCCTGCATCTCACCAGCAACCATCCATTCCTCCCCCTTCACACCTCTCAACCTAACTAACGACCTCTCTGCCTCCTCTTCCCTCCCTTTCCCAGCCAGGAATCCTGGAGTCTCAGGGATGAAAAGCGTACCAACTAGAAGCAAGAGACCGGGGATGAGCTGTATACCGGTAGGCAGCTGCCATTGCAGAGCAGATGAGTCTGGAAATGTAGAGTGTGATGCGTATGCGCCCCAGAAGCCGGCCAGTGCGCTGAGTTGGAGGATCGTTTGGTAGCCGGACATGAGCATGCCTCTTTCCGAGGGGGGTGAGATCTCGGATATGCTATTCCATCAATCAGAATTCATCACAAAAAGATACAACAAAAAGGGAAGATGAAAATGAAAGGAAACAAGAGAGAAGAACATACTACATCGGCCCTCCCAACGTCCCAACCCCAACACCCAACCCATTCAACACCCTCCCTACCTCAAACCCTCCAATACCCCCAAAATCAAGTAATTGCATACCAGCACCAAGCACATACAGCCCTCCCGCGAGAACCAAACATCCCTTCCTCCCAAATCTCGAGCAGAAGGGCATCCCGAGCGGGACGCCGAACAATGCGCCTACAAGCCAGGACGTGATGATTTGCGCTTGCGTTGATGCTCGTGCTGAGGGAGAAAGGGCGGAGAGAGAGAAGTGTTCGAGGAAGGAAGGGAGCACGATTATCCCGCCGATGAAGCCGACTGAGTAGCCGAAGAGAGCTGCTGTGAGGCCGGCGATGAGGGCTGATGTGTATAAAGTTGTGTACCTGGCCATGGTGTTTCTCGAGTGTCCCGCTTGGGAGACTGGAAAAAAGGGATTGAGAGAGGAAATTGGCGGATTTGGACGGACGAGGAGAGATATGGAGGACTTACATAGCTTTCAAACTTACATGGTAGTAGGCGAATCATATTTTTCGGGATCTGATGGCATTGTTGGTTTGTGGTGGTTGCAGGTTGTGATAATCTGTGGTGTGGATACTGGTGTTTAGGTGGGCCTGGAATCTGGGGTAACCCCGCGCGGAGTAAGAATCACCCCTAAAATGTACTTCGGTACAACAAGCGGGTAAATACTAATGCGGGATTTGGCGACATGAAATGAAAGAATGATATTTGAACTTTCGGTGATGCCGATGCGGTGAGTTTCACGGGATACCAAACTGATACTTGACCGACCCAAGAGAAAGGCCGCGATTGGCTGTAGAAGTAAAAGTCCTGCAGAACCGTGATTCCACATTTATGACATGTAGTATCTA
The DNA here is from genome assembly GCA_002865625.1 of Hyaloscypha hepaticicola. Classification (NCBI taxonomy): domain Eukaryota; kingdom Fungi; phylum Ascomycota; class Leotiomycetes; order Helotiales; family Hyaloscyphaceae; genus Hyaloscypha; species Hyaloscypha hepaticicola. The sequence continues at coordinate 234,776 of KZ613537.1, forward strand.
GGTGCCTCTTATCCTAGCTTCCGCAGCCCTGGCTCTTCGTTCCCGCTCAAGCCTCATCCTCATCTCGGGCGACAGGCCTCTCGCTTCTTCCTCTCGCTTCTCCTGAGCAGTCTTCTGTACCTGCCCTAGAGCTAATGCTCTCCCTCTACCTGCAGCTTTACCAAGAGGTCCATCAACGACTTTGGGGCCTTCCTCTGCTAGTCGGGCTTCTTCTGCCTTCCTCCTCTCTTCTTCCTTCTTAGCCTCTTCTTTCTTTTCTCGAGCGTCTCTTTTCTCAGCTTCAGCACGAGAAAGAGCTGCAGGGATATGGGCTGCTTCCCAGTCCCATTTGCTCTCTCCTAGTTCTGATCTCGCAACTCGGAAAGCGTCTCGTGTCGAGCGATCGCCGGCAAGATCGAAAGCTGTCTTGCCGTCCCCGTTAGTGAGAGTTGGGTTTGCTCCTCCTTTTACGAGAAGACCGGATACAAGTGGTGTGGAGTTTTGGCTAGCTGCTAAATGGAGGGGTGTAGGTGCGTGGAAGTTTTGTTGAGAATCCTGAGGTTGGAATATAAAGTCGGGAGGGAGACTATTGTTGCTGAAATATGAAAGTAAAGCTGGTACCTTAGACCGCCGGATCAAGGCTTGGATTTGTGTTGTATGGTGGAGTGCAGTCTCTTCCTCTTCTGACCGCTTTGGCATGACCGGTGCGGACTGCTTCGATATCTTCGCGACAGCTGCCTGTTTTGCAGCCTCCTCGGAAGCTAATTTTGCTGCAGCAATGGCGACCTCATCTACTTCCATCACCTGGACTCTAGTAAGCTCAACGAAGGACCGCATGAGCTCGTTCTGCGTTGCGCGACGTGTACTAAATGGGAATCCTCGTATCCTAGGATCATTCTGCCGTAGTACTTGACCATCATAAGGACCGAATAATGTTCTTCTGTTTGTGCTTCCCGTCGCTCGTATGAATAAAAGTTCTGAGGTATCGATCATTCCTTTCCACTCCTGGAGGAGTAGGCGGACTTCGTCAGTGAGAGCCTGCTCGTTATATCTTCTCAGACTAGATCCTGCGGAATGAGCCGCCCCCTTGGCTGCATCGTTTGCAGATTGTGCACCACCTTGTTTTCGACGAGTTGTATATCGATGGAACGTCTTGTGAGCGAGGACTGTTGCTTCACGAGTCAAAGGGCCTGTTTGAGCTGACTTGGTCTGCTTTGGTGTTAGAGAAACAACCATAGCTGCAAAATGGCCACCGCCAATCATGCATAGAAACATATGAGGGTCCTTGTATGCTTCTGGGAGTGGTACCCCATTATTCGAACCCACGGGGACTTTAGCCTGGGGTTTTGGAGCTAACTGTTTGTTCTTGATTATATCCAGAAGTTTTGTATCATCCTGCTGCTCCGAATTTGTGAAGATTGACCAATATATGCCAAGATATGTGTTCGAAGGTAGTGTTGAAGTCGTAAACCAAAATAAGGGAGGCTTCCCTGATCCACGTTTTCGTTTCTTTGGCTCAAAATCATCCGCATTCTCGATATTCGCAGAAGAAATAGCTGCTTGCTTTTTCAGTAGCGCGCTCAAGGTCGTCTCTTTTCGTGCATCGCCTTCATCTTCGTCTTCAGAATCCGATGAGTCAGACCCAGAGAGGCTCTCGTCAAGTTCTAGCAATGGTTAGAAAAGTCTCAGAAAGGTGGTGATACTACTATACCTCCAATCAACTTCTCGAAATCCCCCTCCGACACTGGGTTTGCGCCTTTGATTTTCTGCTTCAAATTGTAGCCATGCAAATCAGACCTAACATGACTTCGCTGGTCCTCCACTGTATAGAACGTCACCCCGCACAATGAGCAGGACTTGGATCCTACAACGCTTCCCGTTCTTGAATCTGAGCTCGGCTCTTTTGTGCTAGTGCGGGGTTCAATAATTTCTTGAGGTTCACTTTCACTGTCGTCTTTTCGCGTCAAGGTTGTCAAGATGTCTACAGGAAGATCGTACACTGCTGCACGTTAGTACACAGTTCGGAGTGCAGGGAAAGCATTCAAATATACCATATAATGGCCGCCTAGTGACTTCTTCCTTTCGTTGATCCATTGTGGAGCTGTGTTGTAGAGGGTTGAGGATGTCTCTTGATGTAGCATGGCAATAAATGAGGCTGAGAGCAAAGCGGGTGCGGGTCATTGTCTTATCGCTCGATAAGGTTCTTCGGCTCGGAACAACCTTTCGCCTAGTTCTAGCGAGCTGTACCTCCGTACCCCTGTCCCCTGACGTAAGTGTTTTGCAAGTCAACAGCTCCAGCTCCATGAGCACACGATCTTAACAAATCAAGATTTCGTGTAGAACTTGTGTTACATAATTACTCTCGTTCACCGAAGCTGCAAGCATCTACAAACTCCATCCAGATCCCCATTAGTTTACTGGATAAAGACTACAGGAGAGTGCGGGGTCCAAAACATCATTGCATGTGTTCCCGCTCCTGGAGCTCTGGGCTCAGGTAGTGCATGTCATCGCCTTTTGCAGAATCCCATATCTTCCTGCAATCCCCAACGGAGATACGCAGCCTTTCATTCTTCGAACAGCCATTGCAAGTTGCAAGATTTCTTTTCTAACACCGTTCGACATGTCTTCCTGCTTCGGATCGAGGAAGAAGTCCAGGCAAAATGGAGACCGTCAACCTCTGCTCCCTCAATATGAGGACGATACGTCACTCCAACGGATGGCTCATCAGAAGTTACACACATATCAAATGTTGAGAGCTATTTCGAAGGGATTCATGCCTTCAACGGAACAGACCATCGTCAACCTGAGGACTCTCCTAGCATCAGACTTCCTAAATCCAGAAACCCCTGGACTGAGTGAGAGTGGGCGGAAGCTCGTGAAATATTCCAAACAGTGGTTGACTGAGTTCATCGAATTGTTGAGAAACAAGAATGATCGGGATCAAATCCAGGATTTCATATGGTTCCTGGTGCATGCCAAAATCTCCGTGGACACAAATGATTTGATTCAGACGGCGAGGTCAACAAGAACAAAAGCAGATGCATCAGCTGGTATGTTACTTTTGCCGAATTATCTCTAAACGTACTAATATTTGTAGCCTACGAAAGTATCAAGACTGTTGGAAGTCTTCTCCTGACAAATTCCGATTTCAGAATATTCCTCTCCGACCTTAACACGATTGGACGAAAGGTGTTTGCCGATACCGCCAACACGATCTCAGATGTGGCCCAAAGTGCCGCAAATCAAATCGAGCCTTCATCTGAAGAGAGTGAAGCGTTGACAAAACCCGGTGCAGAGAATGGAACTGCACCAACGGCAGCGGAGTTGGAGGCCGAAACTCTTGAGGTCACAGATGTTATAGCAGATGGTATCAAAAAGACGGGAGAAGAAGCACGAGGTAGCCTACAAGAGAACCTCACTAGAAAACAACAAGAGACTCTAATTCACCGACTGAAAGCTGCCGTCACAAAGTTGAGAAAGAGGAATGATTACTCTGATTCGGTCTCTACCATTGGCCTTTTGATCAAGAGATACGCCAAAGTCTATTCGAGAGCACTGGACAAAACCATCAATACTGTTCAGGAGGATGTAGATACCAATGAGGAGCTTGATCGAGCTATCAAGAATGGATGGTCACTTCTCAGCTCATTTGGTGACAAGAAGGCTTGGGAAGAGTTGGAGAAAAGATTCAACAAGGTTATGGAGCACGCTCAGAAAGATCCAGAGTTTGAACAGCTCATGGAGGAATTAGCAGCATCCATCCAGAAGATGCTCACAGATCCTGACTTCTTCGATTCAGCCAACAACAAGATGCAAGAGCTGAAGGAAAAATCAAAAGACGTCGGGACAGACTCGCCTTTACGAAAGGACATGGATGCTCTACTTCAGCAAGCCCGCAAAACTTTCGATTCTGTCGTGAATGATCAAGGCGTCTCTAAACTTCTAAAGACATCTTTGCGCCTCTGGAGCCTCCTTTCGCCTGCCAAGCAAGCTACAAATCCTGAGCTTCTTACAGATACCTATACGATCTTCATTCCTATGTTTATTCAGGCAATCCAATACCTACCTATTCCACGACTCGAGATATCAGTTCCCGAAATTGATCTTCTACTAGAGAACTTGATCCTCGAACCAGGAAGGACCATTAATAACACCTCCTTCCTTCCTTTCAGACTCAAGGTCGAGACATACAACGACCTGTCTATCAGAAAGGCTCGCTTCCGCACCGTGAGCACAGTGAAATCTCTCGTTACAATCAAGATTCAGGGACTCTCGATTCGAGCAGATGAAGTTGGATTCTGGTTGCGTGCACACAAGGGCCTTCTTCGCCTAGCCGATGAAGGCATTGCATCCTTTGAGCTCGATGATCGAGGGATCGACGTCGAACTTGATGTTGAAGTAGGAAAAGAGAGACTGGAGAAAATCTTGACTCTTCAGAACGTGAGAGTTAAGATCCATCATCTTAGCTACACATTGAGGAAGAGCAAATTTGCTTGCTTGGCATGGCTATTTAAGCCTTTGCTTCGGCCAGTTCTACGGAAGGTGCTGGAGAAACAGCTCGCGACAGCCATTGGAGATTTCTTCCACGCAGCGAATCGGGAGTTGTTGTATGCTCGTGAACGTCTCCGAGCAACCAGAATTTCGGATCCAAAGGATCTTACCACCTTTTTCAAGGCAGTCTTGACGAGGTTGACACCTGCAGAGGATCCAGATTTGTATAGTAATGTTGGGGTCAGAGGAGCTGCTGATCAGAGAGGAAACATCTTTGCTGGTGTTTATGCCCCAGGCAGTGTAGTGAAACTCTGGGATGAGGAAGCTACGAGGGCTGCTGAGGTGGTTGATGATAACGCGAGCCAAGGATGGAGGAATGAGATCTTTGATGTGCAGGCTCGGTCTTTGTTTTAATGCGGATTGGAGGTGTCAGTTGGAGCACACATAGACGGCGTCGGGAAGGCATTGGGGGAAAATGGCAACACTTCTGGATGACGCTTGTAGAACTGGGAAATACATGGAGGAGCTAAAAACTTTTTTTGAGAAGGGTTCTGTAATAGACGAACTATGAATGCACTCATTTCGAAACCACGCGCTCATCACTCACTATTCGGGTCACTCAATACCCCGCTTCTCGGCCAAGACCCAAATCATGACTCTCAAGAACCGAGATCAGATTCCCCATCTTCCTCTTTGAGAATCCCATCGGTCAATTCAAGTCCACTGAAAGCCTGTGCTCATGAAAGCTAGTTTGAGACTCGCTGAGCCTTCTCCGGTTCTCAAGTTTACGGCTTCTCACCGATACTTACTGGTCACACTCCCCTCCTCCACGTCACTATCTTGTACTCTCTACTCATCACAAGGCCTAAGTCTTTTGAAAGCAAACAAGCTATCTTCTTGCGAGTGCAGATACGAGTATACTACTCAGAGGTCACAATCTGCCTCATTTTTCAGCCCCAAGGTTTTTGCATTTGAGAAATAGTGTAGCATTCCAGCTCACCATGGCCGTCACCCGACACGGTTGAGGGTATCAGATGTTGCTTACATGCATTATCGTTATCTTCTCAAGCTCTAAATCTATCACTCGAAGTAGTGAGATGAGGCGTTTCGGAAATGAGAAAGATATGGTATTTCGGAGTTTTCGTGTCAATGATTGGGAATGGAAGTTTCCGAGGTATATCTTCAGTCAGATGAGCAGAGCTCCACAGTCAGTCTTCGTTCGTGTTTGCCAGGGGGGTTGGGTATATAGACCAGCTTGGCATCCCAAAGCTTGGACTCCATAGCACCTTCCCTCCTCCCTCATCACTTAGAAGGAAGTTTAACTTCTCTCACTGCATCTCCCTTTCTGTCCCAAACACACACTTTACACCCATTCAATTGCACTCCATCAAACTCCCAACAAACCGCCATCACCAGACAAGAACATCAAAATGCGCCTCTCCATCATGCCTCTGCTCTCCGCAGCGCTCTTCCTTTCCCAAACATCCGCTCTCCCCATGGACGCCGTCTCCGCCGATGACTGCCACCAAGGGCTCTACTGTGGGAGTTGGAACGGGCAAGCTGCTTTGGTACTTATCTCCTCCCTCTAACCTTCCCTACTTCTTTGATCGTAGACTAATATTTTTTGGATAAAAAGCTCTGGTGCAATGGCCACGCTCTCTGGCGTCAATGCCTGTTCTCGTGCTATATCGATCAGTCATGCATTCCGTATACCACGGGTTGAAGCGTTTACTTTCTGGATATGGCTGGAGGAGCGGAGTTTTAGGATTGGGGTGTAAAGGCTGGGGTTTGAGGATTGGATGTTGGGGCTTGAATCGATGGGGTGTGTTTTGGTTTGGTTGGATGATGTTTTGACTTTCGGTTTTGGTGTTGGGACGCAACGATGAAGAGTTGAGAGGTATGGTGTTTAAAGAGGGATAGAGGAGTTATGGAATTTTGGCTTTGTCGAGGAGAGCAGCAGGAGGGAAGAGAAACAAATATGATAATGAGTATTACTTATGACTTCGTTGTGGGACTTGGCCATGTTCCGTCGTGATCTTCCTCTGCCGAATGAGAGCTTGATGACTTTAGCTCCTGAATCTGGTGGAGTGAACCCGAAAGAAATTAGTACCAGATAAAAAATAGGTCAGTATTAGAGATCCACCAGGATCGCAAGTGATAGATCTCAGCTTGATCAGGACTGTTGGCTTCGATCCGAGGCACCAAGTATAAGTCTCAGACATGATTGCTCACATTGCAAGTAAAGAGTCAATTCTTTTTCGAAGAGCCCAAATTTTGCGTGTTCAGTTTGCCATCCTCACTGTCAAAGTGATGTCTATGCCAGAACGCCAACCTATTACCATTCCTCCGTTTTCCAAGCCGTCATCAGTCGTTACCTACGTTCTATTTACGCATCGGTTCCCTCCCAGCCCAATTTTCCGTACATGTTAGCTCAATTAATCTTGCAGTAATTCGCTGGAAAACTCCCTCTAATGCCTCGGAGCTCGCCCTCCCACCAATCATCCACGCTGTCTGTCTTTTTCACGACCTTAATCTGATCACCTTCTTTGAAACTCAGATCGCCTTTGTTTTGACCTTCGAATGAGTAGAGCGCCATCGCAAAGACGCCGGAATTTTGAGAACCGATTCGCTTCGGTGGTGGGGGAGGGGGTTTCTTCTTGCCTGCGACGCCGCGTTGGAAGTAATCCCCACTAGGCCCTGCTGGGGAGTGGGCTACGTAGGATGACTGAGGTGTATGTTGTGTCGAGTAGTCTGGTGATAGGTAGGCCGGACTCGGTTCGGGAGAAGGAGATTGAGATGGCGCCTTGTTTTGCTCGATTACTGCCAAAGAATTCGAAGACGGAATCCGCATGACACGAGTTTCAGGAATAGGAGAGACAGCGTGGATCGTGTTGTTTTGGGAAGTAGTACGGCGGTTAGCAATGCCATTTCGTACATTAAGGCCAGTTATTGACTTGCGTTGTCCATCGTCCCCTAATGACATTGGTTGGTGGACCGCTTTTCCACGAGCGATCAAGTTGATGCTTTCCATTTGTTGTTGCACGGGTTTGAAGTCTTTGCTCCACATAGAAATGACATCCTCCATGGGCGGGGGAGGTGACGGAAAATCATTTTCTTCGCAGTATTTATGTAATATGGTATAGTATTGGGCCAGGAGCGTATTTTGGATCATGATTTGGACGGCAAGCAGATGAGGCAGAATGGAGAATGCGGACGCAATGATGGGAGGGAGCGTTTCCTGGAGGTGTTCGTCTGCAACTTTAAAGTCCTATTTCTTGCATCAGTCATAGTTGAGATAAGGTGGACTGAGAAACCAACATCTGCGGCTTTCGCCAAGTCCTCCTCCGCTCGTGCTAATGCAGCATTATCACGATCTGACCGTTTCAGCTTTTTGTTTAAGCTGTTGACCTTGTCCGTGTAACGTTCCCAGTCCAGTCTCTTGTTTTCTCGTTTCTTAATCGTCTTGCGTATGGGTTGCAGGTACTCTTTCGCGTCTGTTGCTGGCCTGATCACGCGAGAATCCATCATGCCAACTTCGTCCAGCAGATCAGTCTTGAGTTCTGCGTACGCTGCTCTCAAATTGGATGTTCGCTCAAGCTGTTCTGGTGTACTCATGACGGGCGGTTGTCCGTATCCATCGCTTGAGCCAACAATCGGTTGGTAAAGTTCTTCGAAAATTGTGGTCGCTGTCACTTGGATGTTGAGGATAGAAACCCAGGCGTCTCTCCATCCTTTTGATGCCTCTATCAACTGCGAACTTGGTCAGCGAAGCTCCAAAAGCACCCTGGCTAAGAAAAGTGTGGGCCCGCACCTTCGTGAGCATCTTGTCAGCGTCCTCATATTCGTTGAGGAGCATAGCAACATTAGCCTGATCCCCGCCCCTCCTCTTCAACTTGCCAAACTGGCGGTGCACGGTATTCATGGTGAGAAGTGACGTCCGGTCCGGGAGATGATGGTAGTGACTGAATATTGCCAATGTGCCTGGCAAAGGCGCGCTCTCGTGTTTCGAAAGACGTATTAGACAGAGGACGTGAGTTGGACAGAAAGGAAAGAGAAGTCAGGAGATTGGGTGGTCAATTGGCACAGCCGCACCGCGACGAGGATGACGATCGCGTTCAAAACCTGCGGGTGTTGTGCTGCGGTTTGCTTTGCGGCGCAAGTTACGGGGCTTTGGGTGATTCACCATGGAATGCATGGATGCAGCCTTCGCCTTCTGTACTTCTCCCTGAAACGAAACAGGGTTCGCATTCGCCTCTGCGGGGTTCACGTTCTTTGGTGGTGCTGGAAGGCTGCCTGCGCCTAAAAAATAACATTTGCATCAACTGACGCTTGCGTGCAAGAAAGATGGACTGCTGTTCAGACAACGAATGAATACGGGGTTTACAGAGAAAGACGGAGAGGATCTCGCAGGGCAAGCTTTCTGCAATGAGCAGGAGGTTGCCTTTGCCTTGATTGGCTGCTAGGTCATGCACGTGACCCCGCATTTGACTCGGTGGGGAAGGCGCGTGTCGCGTAGAAGTTCGTTTGCAAGCTGCATGTCCAGGTCCAGGTCCATACATCTCCTCGATACCTGCTTCAAGCCACCAGATATCTGGGCCACGAGTCAATCCATAGATCTCTCATCTTATGGCCTCTTCATCCTTCACAGCCAGCACGTCCATGGACGTACCCCAAACACAAAATACTGCGCCGGTGCTCGAGTTCCGATGCCTGTACACTTCTGATCTACGACGCAAGCAGAAACGATGGCAAGATGGTAGACTCAAGTTTCACACCTTCAACAAACGGGTGATGGTCTACGATGAGAGGTCCAATTTTGTAGGAGACACCCATTGGCGGGAGGACACGGCATTCGACGAGGGCGAAGAGTTTGAGCTTGAACGAGGTGGCATATTGGTCGAGGTTGGAGAGTGCGTTGGGAAGAGAGACCAGGATCTTTCTGAATTGGTAGATAAAAGGGTGAAGGAAAGAGAAGAAAGAGCTGCTGCGAAAGGAGCAGGTTTGAATCCTTCTCGACCTCATGCTTCACTCATCCGAACCTCCCAAGCTACTCCAGGCCCACTTCAACACAAACCGCTGAATGTTTTGCTAGCAACCACCGGTCATTATGGAAGAGCTATGATTCCGCAGACATCCCCCTTCGAGGAGAAACAACGTCTTATAAATGGAAACCAGGATGGTATGGGGAAAGAAAGGCCAGCAAAGAGGCGGAAACCCAATGAAGATGCACCGAGCAAGAGCGGTTATGCCCAAAATTTGATGGGTGCCACATTGTCCTTGGCCTCTTCCAGACCCCTGAGCACTGCAACGATATTCTATGAACCAGTGATAGCAAGGCCCAATCCTCGGGAGATTCCAACGCCCACCATCGATCTGACTGGCGACCAAGATGAAGACGACGAAGAAAGCATTGGAACAAGCGCCGCCAAGGTGACAAACGACCGAGTCTCGGGACAGCGCCGAGGTAAAGATCAAAGAAGACTTAACCGATCTCCAGCAAGTAATGGATATGCAAGCAATCTTACTGGAGCCTCCTTGACACTTTCCCGTCCCGAAGGCCTTCTAGCGAGACAAACAACCAAGATTCTTCCCGCAAGTATATCAAAGAAATCAATACAGCGACAAGATGGCGACTCATCTTCGGAATTAGAGGAGGACAATCATGCTGATATGGAGTCTCTTGCAGCAAAATTGCAACCAGTAGCGAAGCCCTCTATAGGAGTCACTAGGAAGCTTGTCAAGTCATCGAAGAGGAATTCGAAATTGAACCTTCGGTCTTCGTCACCTCCGTTAGCTGATACGCCAATCAGGAAAATAATCAAAAGTCCAACAAGAAGGCAAGTCAAATCTAGAGGTACATTGCCGGCATTCGAGGACCGGTCATCTTCACCTGACACGGTTGAAGTGCCTATACCGAAACCTACCCGGAATTTACAGAATGTTCCAATTCAAAAACCCTCTGCTGCAACACCGACGCCTGAACAATCTGCCTCAGTTCTGCGAATCAAAGCTAGGCCCCCTCGAAAGATGATGATGCTTCTGGATCGCCCTAGCTCTCGTTCATCAAGTACCGTTAAGTCTCTAACAACAGAACAACAGCCGCCGAAGCATCCTCAGAATTCCAATCTATCCTCCCACGAAGTCGTCCTTTCTCAAGCAACGATATACTTAGATGCGTTTTGCCAAAGACAAGAAGAGATTATCCAAGCACGGTTGAATGGTGAACGGTCGACTTTCGATCTGGAGGATTTGTTGTCTTCCCCTGAGGATAAGGGAATCGACCATCAGACAATTGACCTTATCTTATCTCGCAAAAGCCTGCCCCATGAAAAGGAAACGGTAGTTGAATTAAAGCAGCCAACTATAACTGGTCAGGATCCTAAACCAGCTGCAGAACCCGAACGATCATTTCCTGAAAACGAGCTTAATCTTGGGGATGTGTCAGAACCCCAACCCAAAGCTGCCTCGAGCCTTGTCTCGAACAGTGCTACCAATGGGCCGGGAGACGGCGATGCTTATCCAAGAGACCAGAATGTTTTACCAGGATCAAATACCAACTACGAAAGAGGAAATTCACCTCCTCGTCATATATTGCAAGATAAGAAAATTACAGCTTCTCCAACAATCGGTCCAGCTTCCCAACGATTGGCTTTGACAAATCTAGTAGTTACTATTGCAACAAAAGAAATGGAGGATCAGACTGTGACCAAAACTTCTCAGGAGTCGACAAGAATATCCAAACTTCCTGACCATTTCAGCAGCGCTATCCAAGCTGCTACCGTCCATTTTCGGGCGCTCATCAAGTCTTCGGCCAGTTCAGGAGGCCAGTTGTTAGGTGCACTATCTTCTGCACCTGAGGAAAAGGTCCATGCTGTGCAGATCCCATCAGCGCTGTCGCCTCAGGAGAAAGAGGAAACCCCTTCTAGCGAGCTCGTCACGAAGCCATCGCCTATGTCATCCACAATTGGAAATATCTCGAACAATGGGTCGGAGCTTTTGCAGGTTGGGTCAGATGCCGGAAAGGCCTCGACTGAATCATTTGACAATACTCCTCCTGTATTGGCAGCAAATGGAAAGCTCGACGCCCCGAAGGCAAGGCTGGTCAATCCAGCAACACGTGGAAAATCGCTCCAAACCATTGCAGCCAATACAGTGGATTCTTTGGCACCAGCATTCAGTCTCATGCCTCCACCTCCAGCGGCACCACGGATCACATCGAGACCACAGAGGAATCTCGACAGGAATTTTCTTGCAGAAGAGAGGCCTCCTCCTGGTGGCTACACGGGGGATAGGGCAATGGCTGGAGCTTGGAGTCGGGAATCTTATGATTTGTTCGGTTCGTGGTTGCCGCCTGGAACTGGCTCAGGAGGCCTGACTAGCGATGTGCTGGCAAACAATGGCTAGCAAGTTCACATTTGACTGCCTTTCGCCCTTTTGCGTTTTGTTGGGACTTTCGCTTGCTTTGCGTGATGCTGTTCCGTCCGATCATGGCGCGGTTTCGTCGCCCTTGGCCAGTATTTTTTTTTTTTTTTGGCGGTTCATGCCAAGGAAACGTCGCCCTGAACCCCAATTCCTTCAGAGGGGCGCCAATTAACAAAAGTACCAAGCTTCATTGCACCCGCCTCACGCCTTTTTCAAGCTCAGCTGAATTTAACCTCCGTGCCCGATAGATTTGGTTCACAGTCTGTCTCGCCTATGACATTTGGCGCTGTGTGGAAGACCCCGGCATTTGGATGGCCTACAACGTGAGGCTTCCGAAAAGCTCTCGACTCTTGCAACCCCAGGTTTGGTGTCCTAATGTGCTACCAAAGACTGTGCATATAGTTGACAATGGGCTTCAATTAGAGGCCTCGAGCCTTCCGCGTCCCTCTTTAATTAGAGGGGCCGTCATCTAAACCCGTCAATTGACCCCGCATCTGACCTCCCCTCCCCGGCATTTCCACCTGGATGTTAGGGGTCCACTGTAAGTGAGTGTTACTGGTTGATGTGAGGCTTACAACGGGAAAATGAGGATGCCACAGTCTGCTGCAGGCCTCGAAGGGCAAAAGGGCATCGATCCGGATCAATTCTTGACAGCACACAGGGGTTTGCGCAATGGAGGCTTGGAGCACCTTGAAACACGCTTCTCGTAGTTTCATCAGGAAGCTCGCGGGTTATTACTCACACCTTCGCCTCATAGCATCGCGGCGCCTTCGAAGTTGAAGCTGTGTTCTTTGCCACCGATGAAGTCGTCGCCTCAGAAAGTTGATGTCCAACTTTCAGAGCTCCTTCGCACCGGCACTTCGGCCCCACGTTCGTCTGAGATTGGCGTCGCTAGCGAGCAATCCCTTTCGCAATTGCCCTCCACTGCATCCTCAGCTCCTTCTCCTCTCTCATCTCGATCAAAGATGCGAAATGCAAAAGTTCCACGCTCTTGAGATTAAATGCGACCCACCCACGAGTTGTTGAGATCAATTCATGGGCCTTCACCGCCCCCGTGTCATTCGTACGGCCATACCAAATCCACTCACCGAATCCCGCAACTGGAGTTGGCCCAAGGTCAGGCTGGGGCGCCCGCCGCCCCTAACCTTACGCAAGAGGCCCTTCTGCCCTCTGCGGAGCCTGAGCTGCTTTAACACCATAAGGCTGGCACCTCACCCGGTCGGTGTTGAGTAAGACTATTTTTTTTTCCATATAACATTTCTTATATCCTCTGAGCATCTAATCGAGCAGAGAAGCCTGTGCAGCTCCCATCCTTCGCCTTACTCTCCTTCTGTTGTCACATCACGCTCGCTAGCAACTCTTTGCACTTCAACATCGCGATCCATCTTCAGCTGAACAACGGATCGAGCGATGCCTCCTCTTATGCAGGATAACATTATGGTTTCGCCGTCGTCGCCTGCTCATGCCCCTCACAACCCTCTCTCGATCCGAACGTCGAAGCAACAGAGCAAGCAATCAATCCAACAAGCGCCGTCTTCCTCCTCGCAACAGCCTCGTCCCGAATACCCTATCAAAATACCTCCCGAAAAGCAGGAAAGGGCTTTAGAGCTGTATAATACACTGAAGCTCGCAGAATATATGGCGGAGAACGAACCAGCAACCCATAACGACGGTTATCTTCTTGCACCATCTACCGCCCGCTCTGTCAAATCTCAGACGTCTTCGAAGGGCCGCGGAGCACCTTCTACCTCGGCGTCGCTATATGATGCTATGACCGACTATGGTTCTGTTGTCTCGTTCGACCAAAGTCCCATATCGACTACAGAATTTATGTCTTACAATGGCAAGAAAGTCAAGACACGCCAGAGGAAGCGTTTAACTCCAACAGCGAGGGCAAAGGCTGCATTAAAACGGTATCTTGGATCGTGCTTGCCCTGCCGAAACAGACGAGTCCCTGTGAGCAATACTTTCCTTCTTGATAGAGTGTGATTTGAAGCTTTGATCTGACTGTGATCAGTGTCCTTTAGACCATCATGATATCCAATGCCTCGAGAACCTTCGCCTCTCCATGCCAAAAGAAGAGACTCGGCTGGACCCGCATCGATCACCTCTCTCCGCTGCCTCGAGCTCGTCTCAGAGAACAGCGACATCCATAACAAAGCAAGAGCCCACCTCTGACAACTCTGTCCAGCATGCGTTCATCGGCATTGGAGCACAACTGCCGGACATCGACATGGACTTTGATGGATTAGACATGGATATTCTTTCTCCGGGGCCAGGGGGAAACTATGATAATACTCAAGCAGAACGGCCAGCACCTGCTGCATTGAATCTCCTTGCCCCCAATCTACCCATTAGCGACCCCAATCCGTACGCTACATTCCAAAATGGTCGTCTTTTCTCCATCGGCTGCCTTAGAGATGGTCAATTTCATTGTCAGCATCTTCAACTGTGTCAACAGCGTCTCAATACGGCGGAGGAACTTGAAACCCATTTCGAAACGGCGCATTTTGAGTATACTCGAATTAAGCCTGCTCATCGTTACATATGTTCAAGGTGCCAGGTAACTAGCCTCTTCCCCAATGGCCCTTGTGCATGCGCAACACCGGAATCTATCGAGACATGGATATGCGGACACTTCATCAAAAGACTATGGTACCAACGTGATAATACGGATGGGTCTGACTTTCGAGGATACCGCCCGGGATCGAATTTCGATTCGCACTCATATGGAAGGCCAAACAACAACTTTCCGTGGGATCCAAACGTTGACCGGGGAAACTTTGGGGTGGGTGGAAATAGCCAGGGCCAATTCAACTATCATGGCGGAAATTCGTATGGGATGACTGGGAATCCAGAGTTTGGGTGGAATTCCAATGGGTCAGGGTCCGGCAGCAACCGTTATCAGGGAAACTTCTTCGGCGCTCGGCAAATGGCATGGGATGGCCAATACAGTCTTCAGATCTTGTGTTGGAAAGCACAACAAAATGGTCCTCGCCTAAAATCATTGCTTCTTCTCCTTATCATCTTATTCGCTTTCACCTTCGGTTTCAGTTATGTCTGGATCATGACCAAAGCACGCATGGCAATTCCTCAGGTCATGGCGAGTATTCGATCCCATCTACCTGTTCTGGGCTTCGTCATACTCTTATCGTCCCTTGCAATGTGCCCCTTAATTCAATTCCTTACTCTCAGAGGAGAACGATGTGTAAGTACTGCTATAATCCTGGACTCTCGGGTTAATAAGCGTGCTAACGACCGTCAAAGAGACCTCGATTTCTTCTGCACACTCTTACACACTCTCCACTACCGTTTACATGCCGGCCAATTGGATCTGAACATCCTTTGCATGGGATCGCTTGCTTATGACAGGAAAGGAGGGAATGATTTCACATTAATGCCGTCAATGAAGCATGAGTTGCAACACCCGCTACGACTTATGATTGACGGTCCACATTCTTTACGAACGAAATGATGGAGTACAGGTATGGGAGATTTGTGCCTGGAGCATTTACATCCTTAGCGGGAGTTGAAAGACTGTTGTATGTAGAAGATACCCTTCATTTTGAACATAGTCGCGCGTTTGATACGAAGTCCCTCGCACCAAGAGAAGGGGGGGATTGCCTGTACATTGCGAATTTAGAGTTCAGTTGTTTGATGCGAGGAAGACTTGACCCATAGAGAAAGGCTACGTTGGAATGGAAGCATCTTCAATCCAATCAAGTTCGTGCAGAAAATGGTGACTCAGAAGATGTGAAGCCACTGCAGGTAAGCCGTGTGGCTGTGTGACGTGAAGTTTCCGGCTCGGCCCCATCCCCTGCCTAAGGGCGAAATATATAACCTCCGCTCCTCTCTGGAGGCCTCCCCCTAAATTTTGGTGGAGGGAAGAGTCATGGGAGGTGGAGATTGATCAATCAAAGCGGTTCAATCCGAGTACTGTGGTACATGTCTGCAAGAGCGACGCATTTGGAAGTTCGATGTACAACGTAGCGGGGCCGCGGGCAGTCATTCTTTCCGTCTGGGTTCGACTACCTAAGCAATGCCATTTGTTCGCTTAGACTGCCTAGTTGGTCTCCCCGAACGGCGAGACGAAATGGGAGCGCACTGGGCCCCACTTTAAATGCCCTGAGAGCCTTGAATGGCGGGCTCGCTGCTCAGCCCTGGTCGCTAAGTCTGCCTCGCATGAGACGCTGCGTGAGAACTTAAGAACAACCTTCTCGTCCTCGAGGCACCCAACTTTCTTTCTTGCTTCATAAGAATAAGAACCTGAGCTCCCCTTCTCCCCCATATTGTCCCATCGTCGCCGGGCGAATCTTTCTCGACGACCTTGAGTCATTCGGTTGAGATCTTCTTGCTCCGTACAGTCCCTTGTACACACCCTCTTTGACACACTATCGATAAGCTGGACCGCGAAATCCAATCGCAATGGCTTCCACTAACCCATACACCTCCTTCACCATCTCCCAGGTAAGCTTCTTTTTCATTCAGATATTCAAGTACTCGGGAACTTCAAGTTATGTAGCAGCTTGAACGTTCCACAAGTATCTTGGATAATCACCTCGCTTTCGCTTCAATTGTCGCATCCGGAGATGGTGAACTCAAGCATATATTCCGTGGATGCTAACCCTCATCCAGGCCTTCCTCGGCGCTCCATTGGAGTTCCAGCCTCCTCTTGGCTCTCCAGAGTTCCAGGAATTGATCAATGCCTATGTCACCGGTTCTGCCTCCAAGCAGGACAAGATCTCCCAGGTCACTCTTGATTTGTATGCTCCCACTTGAATTTGAGTGAGCGATATGAAGCTTACCACCCAATAGCTACAAGAATGCAACTGTTGATCTTAACACTGGCGCTCTCGTTCGAACATACTTTGTCTACTCCTCTCCATGGACAGGTTATGCTTCCTTCGAGCAAAGCCCCACTCAATCCTTCTCATCCGGTTGCTCTCCAATCTACACCCCTTCTCCTGCCTCATCTGCTACCTTCGGTGATTCTACTTACGGCTCCATGAGCATGACTCCTCCAAATCCAACGCCAGGAGCTCGAGGTCGTGTCACGAAGAAAGCGAAGAAGGATACTCCGAAGGCTGCTGAAGCTCGACTACCTGGTTTCTCGATCATGACCAAGGACGGCATTGATGTCACCAACTCGGCTGGTCGAGGCACGAAAACTAAGGAACAGCGAGAACATGCTCATCTGATGAGAATCATGAAGGCTTGCGATGCCTGCAAGAAGAAGAAGATCAGAGTAAGTACTTGTAATACATCCTCATTATCCTCTCTTAGTTTAAAATTCCCCTGGTTGCTCGATTCTTCCGGTGTAATAACTAATCATGTTATAGTGCGATCCTTCACATCGAAGATCACACAACGACATGTCCCGCACCGCCTCCACTTCTACACAACAAACCTCCTCATCTGGCCGTCTTGATCCTAGTCCGCCAGCCTCTACTCCCTCATTATCTCGCGTAACCACGCACGCTTCGCAAAACTTGCCTTCCTTTAGTCCTTCCAATCCAATCGATGATTTCGTTCTCTTCCCTGAGGATGATTCATCATGGAACTCCCTTGAAACACAAGATCTCGGAAACTTCAATTTCGATATCAATGTTGATCTCAATGATCCATTGTTCGATTTCTCATTCGACCAGCAACCATCGGGTCAATCAAGTCAAGTCGGCTATACGCCGGCCATGAATGATCAATATGGTCTGGGACAATGGGCGGAACCACAAGGATTCCAGCCAGTTTCTTACTCTCGACCACATCCCGCGTCATCTACGAACTTATCTAGGAACTCATCTACGAACACATCTATGAACTCGTCTATGAACAGCTCAGGAGACCTAAACACCGATTGGCAATCTGGCTGGTTACAAGCTGAATCGCTGATTTCACCGAGAACCTCCACGTCTGCTGCCAACTACTGGGCCGGCTCAGCGGAGAATCTACAACTACCTCAAAGCTTCATTCCATGCGACCTAAACCACCTCGACGCTCCGGATTGGTCTCTCTTTGAATCGACAATGGCTGATGGCTCATCTCCTGATTCTACTGGTGATGCCACGAACAATGAACTTGCAGAAGCTTCCCAGCTAAGCCGCAACCGCAAGAGACGTGCTGAGAGTTCCCAGCCGCAAACTCCAAATATCGGACCCATTGATCCATCCGACCAGCAAGGATCCGAACGGCTCAGGTCCCAAGCTGTCATCAATTCGCCGACTGGTTCCTCTGCGGATTCTCAGGAAATTTCCCGATTGCAGAATGCTGCTCAACTTGTGTCGAAGTCTCTCAGGAGAATCAAACGGGCTCCTGCGGAGTATATTGCACTGAGCGAAGAACTGCAACAACTAGAAGGCGCTCTTGCCAGACTCCAATCTGGTCAACACGCTGAAACGCTCTTATCGAGCTCCGACAGCATGACCCTTCAATCAGTGCGGGCACAATTAGAGGCATTGTCTCCGAGCAGCCTTGAACAATCACGTTTCCCTGCCAATAGGCGACGCAACAATCTGAGTCAATGCATGCGTCCAGATCACGCCAGAGAACTCCAAATGACTGTACGACGTCTTGTTTGGTCGTTGTGTGCCACGACTAATGGCTTGGCGGCCCTTCAATTTACTTCATCAACGCTGGACAATCATCTTCAGGCATTGACTAGACCCCATCATGAGAGACAGACTGTGGCTTCTAGCTCGATTTTACAGACGAGTGGCAGTATCAGCAGTGATGGCTTCTACTCGATGATTCTGCAGAACACGCAGAGAGACCTTCTGCCTCAAGCCATCGAAGACAAGAGTAGGCAACTGCAGAGACTTGCGCAGACAGAGCAAGATGTTTCTTCTCGGTCGGATTCAAACAGACTGGCATCACCGCTATCTTCGACACCTTTGCCCAATGCAGCCTACCAAGGAACATCAAGACTGAATGTGCTCCTGGAGGAGCAGACAGGTGGTCTTGCCACCTCTCAACATCTTCGGATGAATAGTGCGACTACCCTTCCCCTTGATCACCATGCACTTGGCCGCGAAGGCTCCGAGGCCACACACGGCATTGCCAACCCACTTCCTGCACACAATAGTGCAATCATCTTCGATGCGCCACCAAACAACCGCGACTTCGAAACCCCGCAAATGACTACTGTCACTCAAGAACCGACCTCACTTGTTCGCGAAGAGATTTCTTCTGCTGATCTCCAGACAGCACCTACGAGTCTATTTGAAACACAATACAGCTTCGCCGGAGCGCTTTCAATCCTCGGATCCATGGCTCTTGCTTCAAATGTATGGCCCCCCTCTTACCTAACCTGCATACCGCTTCCCCTTCCATCATCTAACTGTTCCCAGATCACCTCAGGACTGAATATCTCGGCCCATCTACCATATCTCATCCCCCTCCTCGCCCTCTCACTCCTGATCCCAGGCCAACATCGCACCTCCCTCCTCACCCCTACGCTCATAGCAGGATCGTTCCTCTTCACCTCAAGCTTCACCTCCCTAGGCCTCCAAAGCGTCAGAACCGCTTGCACCGAATGGGTCGGAAACGAACCATTCTCCGCAGCTGCGAAACTCCTCTTGGTCGCCGCGCTCATCTCTTCCGAGCTCCTGTCCTCAGTTAACCTCTCGGTCATAGTCGTAGCGGCTGTGAATTACCTCTCCGGTACCCGGGATGCTTGTTCTTCTGGAACTGCTCTAAGGGTAGGTGCTGCCGGATTTCCCCACCGTACTTTGGGTACGTAAACTGACTGGAACAGGTTTCACGAGGACAGACTTCGGAAGATGTAAATGGGCGGGGAAACTACGCTTCGTGGTTAGGAATGATGGATATGCTGAGCCCAGTGGTAACTGTGTGATGTTGACTTGAGCTCCATAGTGGTAGATGATGGTTATGATAGATGACGCATCCGAGAAATCTTCGTTGATAGATTAGATAATTGATCTTTCATCGGCCCTGGATATTTTTGTCCTCAAACAGGCTGTGGCATGTGATGTGACTGAATTTGATCATAACTACTGACACTCCTCACCTTTCTATATTCTTCATGCCCCGCCCTCCCTCTGCTTCTGTGTCTAGTCTTCAGAGAGTACCTTAGTCTTAAACCCGATCTCAATTAAGTTCGACTCCGAGCAGACACTATCCCTCATCCCATTCTCCCGTTTCTCAAACAAAATCTTTCCTTTCACTACCTAGTGCTGCGGTATGCAATAAATATTTGCATATATACAAAACTTTAGTTTTTCATCTTTCTTTCTCCCTATTCGCGCTCACATCACACTCTTACAGCCTCACCTCCTTACATCCTCACACCATACTCAATCCATCTACAGACTTCCCATCTACCCATTCATAAATACATATATACATACATACAAACACTCATACCCATACCCATTAACTCAAACAGTGTGGAAATCTCCTCTCCTCTATCTTCTATCTTCTATTTTCAATCTATCTGCAACGATTTTCAAGCTCATTCTCATTTTCATTTCCATTCTCATTTCTCTTCCTAGTTATTTTCTTATGTTTTTTTTTGTTATGGAGAATGTAATAAGTGGGCTCTTCGAGGATGTTAGGTTAGGTGAAGGTGAGGGAGGGGTGGTAATTGGGGAGGTGGGGGAAATGGGGAAAGTTGGGGTTGGTTGTGAGGGTTTGGGTTGGGATTTGGGATTTGGGGAGGGATAGGAACAGAGGGGAGTTGGGGAGATGGGGGAAGGTGAGGAGGTAAAGAGTGGAGCGAGGTATGCCCCTTTAGAGACTTTTTACGGTGTAGGGAGAGGTAGGGATAGTTTTAAATTGTAGGTCTACAGATTTCACATTTGGCAAAGATATGAAGAAAGAGTCCCTTCGAGCCAGACTTCATCCAGGATTTTTTGACTCGGTAACGTAGGTTGTGTATGATGCAAGTACTCGTATGTTATACACAGTTTATTTTGATATGGTTTCTTGAGCTTAAAACAATGGTGATGTGATGTGTGTGTAGTTCATATAATCTTAGAAGAACTGGAAAATAATGCTATCGCTGTGGAGCTGAGATGAAGAGTGGATGGATGGCGTGAGGGGTGGTTAGAGGGGATTGCTGGATCTTCGGGTAAAGTTGCTTTGGATCTAAGACGTTATGCTTTCGGGATCGCCTTGTTAGGTTTTTAGTGTTGGGGCTAATGTTTGTGGGGATTTTGCAGAGTGTAAAGGGTTGGTTTATCTGCAGTGGAGCGGATATTTTAAGGCAGAATGGGTACTGGGTAGCCACGTGTGGAGATTGCAAAGATTCTGTTCAAGGAACAAAGGTAAGTTTGGAAAAAATGCGAAAAGGTTCGCTCAAATTGTGAATTTCCGGATATGGGTTGAATCATTTTTGTTGAAGTGATTCGCGGTTATGCTTTAAAGGTGGGAAGGATATCAACCAAGACGTGCTTTCCCTTTTTGAAATGTGAGATCATGGCGTCACTGACGTGGTTTTTAGGTCCAAGCTAAGATATATAGCCCCAAGACTCGCTGACTTGGGATATCAGGCGCTCTGTTAATATATTTGCATGTATCTCCAGTCTCGGTGCCAAATATCTTTCCACCACGGTCGATAAAGTATCCCAGAGATTGACTTGGTAGTTACCAAGTATATCTGAGCACCGAACAAACTGAAGTTTTGGTTACAGATTCACGTTATGAATACCCATTTTTTATTTGAATTTTGATTCGAGTATACATTATTATTTGGAATTGGGCTTGCGGTTTGTGTTTTACTATCATTGGATGTCAGAATTCGGCCAGTAAGAAACAGCTGGAACTCTCCACCAGTGACTGAGGAAGAAGAAGAGATCTACCCAAACTTCTTCCGCCTCCAGTAGACTTTCTCTGGTGAATAAACGCTGTTCTAGCGAACAATCAAACAGTTCCTCTAAGCTTAGAGTGTCTTCTTTTTCGTTCGTTTACACATGCTTCTTCGAAAAGCGCTTGCCTGACTATCTTCATTGTTTTCGTCTGGATTTTTAGACGTATAAGTTCATGCACCATCCGAAAAATCTGTCTGGAGAGCTGACACCTCATCATCAGGTTCTCCATATGCCGTATTTGTTCCAATTTCGCGTCCAACCACTTAGTTATGCCCAATAATAGATCAACAGTCGTTGTGATAAGTTGAGTTGCATTCGCCGTTGCCTGCGGGTCCTCGCTCGTGCGAATATCTCTGTGAGTGATCCCATAGATGGATTCGGAGGTAACAGCCCTGTAATACCAAATGTCCAGGTTTCTATTGTATCTGATGTTCTCAGGATAAACCGGAGGGGGAATATCAAAAAGCGTCGCAAGGTCCGAATGTGAAAACAACTGAGCTTCCGCTATGAGCCTCGATCGAGGAAGACCAGAGGGATTCAGCAGTCCGTCCCAAACGCACTCTTTTCGACACAAGAGCCAAAGAAGAAGTCGAAGATCTTGCAAATATTTCACCATCCGCAACCTGGTCCCGATATCAGCCGCCTCGAAAGCCGAATCCGGTATGGCGAGCGCCTCTAAATGCCATTTCCCGCATCGATATCGAGCGGTCACCGCAATATCGACGACCCTGTTTAGTTGAGCTGTGATCGCGGAAGAATCAGAGATCCGCTGCTCAAGTTCTGGATATATTCCGAGCACGGAATGTCCTCCTTGTGAGACATGTCTCCGAGGATCTGGTCTGCGTACTCTACGCCGAGTTCTAATACCTTTCTGGTGCGCGATAGGTATATTCAAAAGCGAGTGCTGCATCGCAGCAAGACGAGCATCCAGACACTCGAATTGACGTCGTGTTGTTTGATGAGAAGTAACCTGAGACATCTGAATATCTTGCACCGTGTCGTGAATCTTGTCCGTCGATCTCGATATGCCCAAAGTTGTTTCAAGCGTGGTATGCTGAACCGCTCCGACATTTTGAACCTCTTGCTGTATTTTTTCAAGGTGGTGGGCATTGATATTCTGAGAGGACGCATGTTCCACTACGAGATTGTCGATCTTGTAATGAATAGCTTGAACGTTAAGACTTGTCGACAGCTCCAAGTCCCTGGGGCCCATCAGCAATAACCACTAGAAAAGGGAAATAGGACTGCATACACAGTCAAAAGATCTACCAAGAGCGCCAGCTGATCCCTATGCGACGAGATCTTCAACCTAGTCTCCGAAAATCTCCCAGCATCGGCAGCAAGCTTCAACCTCTTCACAGAATTCTTGGCCCACTTCCCATCCTCCATTCCTAACGCAGCCAGACTCGATGTCCATGTTTCGAGATCCGCCGTACAGCGTGCGATTGCCTCCTGCAGCTTTGATATCAGACTAGATGTTCGCACCGACGCTTTCTGCGTTCCTCGATCACCGACAATCTGTTGAATCGATTCAAGCGTCTGGCTCAACCTACGGATTTCATCGATTATAGCCTCGACCTCGCCCGCTACTCGTGGGATCTTGCGGCAGAATGTGTATAATGTCGAGACAGAATTCACCACGAGACCTGCTAGGCCTATGAGGCCAGCGATGAAGAGGGAGCATCGCAATGATGAGAGGTGTGAAAAATGAGGTTGGAGACAAGGCTGCATGAATGCGTTGGGTGGCTTAGACAGCCTTGTCAGGCGTCACATGCTGCCTCACTGAAGTGTGCATTGTACCTTGTACATATTTTTCTTGTGGATCTGAGTAGTTCTGATTGAACATCCTTAAGAGTTTTGTATGCATTACGAGGTATACGTGAAGCATAGGATATGTTAACAACCTATTGCCGCCTATTTGCAGAGTAGTAAACTCGGATCACTTGCACTTGACATAAAATATGCAGCGTTCCTTGCAACTTCGAGCCGCAGAAATCACCGCAACTTTGCGGAGGATATACCTCTGGCTTGGCCTCACTTAAATCAGATGCTAAAAGCACTTCAATTAACCGCAATATATTCCCTCAAGAAAGCAGAAACCCATTCGCCATTCTTGCATATCTTCCCTAAACCCAAAACGCCAATGCTATCTTCTTTCCATCCTATTCATGCCAACCCTCCACTCACGACCTCAAAGCCCTCAACCTCTCACCCAATCCATCCTCTTCAACCTCCGTAGGACCACTCTTAACAGGCGCCGCACTAACTGCCTTCGCGCCCTCCATCTCCTGATGCAGTTCCACGCCCGCCTCATCTGCAACCTGGTTCATAAGTCTATCGACATCCTCCTGCGGTGTGCCGACTGCGGTCGCAGACGTAGTTGCATTCTCATAGTATCCGGTCGCGACATCGAGGTCTTCGAACTGGGTTTCGAAGCGATCCATTACCGCGGAAATCTTTCCACCATATTAACCTCAACCCTGTATATAAATTGGATTGGGAAGAGGAAAGAGCGCGACAAACCTTCTCCAAATCCATAGCCTTCATAGCTTGATCCATCCCCTTGACTACATTCATCATGCTGCCCGTCACCTGGCGCATCGTGACGGCCGTCTGTACCCGGCTCGCAACGGCATCGATTCGGCTTCCCAGTCTCAGCAGATTCAGTCGTTCATTCTGCTTGCGGATGGCGTTCTGAGCGTAGATCTTTGCGATGTCGTTGTGTCCTTGTTGGATGGCCTTATATCCTCATCAGCTCAGCTGCTCGTTCTTGGTGCGATGCGTGGGATGGAGGGGTAGGTGTACCTTCTTGAGCTTGTCCTTCTCGGTCTTCTCGTCCTTGCTGGCTTTTGCTGCTTGGCGGTTGAGTTGCTTCGCTGTGAACTGTTCTCATGTTTGATTAGCTTCTTTCTCGGCCGGGTGTTCTGTATTGCGCGGACAGAGTGCGGTAGGCAATGAGTCTGCTAGCTTGCGATAAGCGCTGAGACGTACCTTCAAGTTGAACAGCGCTTTCTCGAGTCCCGACATGGTGTCTAAATCCGCGGGATGTGTAGCTAAGTGTATGCGGTGTTCGAAGTCGATATCTCGAGGTCGTGGATCTAGGGTTCGATGGAGAACTTGTGTAAGAGGTAGCCTTGTGATAGTCCGGAACCTGAAGTGACGTTGCTTAGTCCTTACGAGCCCGCTAACATAAGTCTGTGTCGCACAGGGCCATTTTCTCACTAACGAGCCCTCTAAGGAAATTTCAAACTTCCAAACTTCGTGATAACTTCTCCAATTATAATTAGAAATACACTTTGGCTTCTTCTTAATTATAATATCGAAGCACAGGTAATAATACTACATGGTTATTTAGGGGATTTTATGTGAAGTGGGCGACTTTGGTGTTCCGAGGCCTAAAAACTGCCCTGTGCGACACAGACTTATGTCACCAGGCTCGTTAGCCCTTGACCCTGTAAGGCAAGTCTCGGCAAAACCTCGGGCCGACATAGTACGAGTACGAGTACGGCTACGGGCAACTTTAAATGTACCTCTCAATGAAACCCCCACCAGCATCAACGCTTCACAGCTCCCATCACTCTAGCAGCCCAATATGCACACCCTAGGTATTGAGCATATATTTGCTAATGTGATTCCACTCGTCATACCGCCACCCTTTTAAGGAGCCATGTTATATTTTGACGAGCTGGACGTTCCTGGCGCTGGAGTTGGTGGAGGATGCGACGGTGCGTAGATAGAGCAGGCATGATTTTCTGGGATGAGCGGCGAAGATGCATGATTTGCATCATGAGAGGTTTGTGATTAATTTGGGGAGTTTGGGGGTGTTGGATTGGGTACATGGGATCAGGAGGTAGGAAAAGTGCTGGACTGTGAGTGAGAGATTGAAGAAATTGAGCCTCCATGCATAAATGCCCGTGTAACATGACCTGTAGGTAAGCTACAGAAAACGAGAGCATCTGCTTAGTACGAGAAGCGGAGGAGGAGACGAAAATCTAGGAATTTAACTTTGCTGTTCACAAGGCGTGAGAGCAAGAAAGTACCTCGAGCAATAAATTAGGTGACGCATGTAAGGGTGCAAAACACCAGGCCTGTCTGCAGGTTACGGAGCGAGAACGACTAAACTCCTTACTAAAGGGCAACTGGTGGAATAGGGGCTCAGAAGACTGCCCTAAGCAGGGGTCGTCGCTTATTGTCTTGTAAGGGAGTTAAAGAGCCCCGCATCTCGTGATCAAAGACATCTAGTACGTAATACAACATTTCTTTGCTTACTTGTTGTAATTTTGGATGTGGAGGCGAAGAAGGTTGGTAAGCGAGACTGAACTTAGGAAACCCTCTTGACTTATCAACCCTTCGACTTTCAATTTGTGTGCTCAGAGTAACGTGGCAGCAAGGATACCGAACTTCTTCAAATAGATATGTAGTTTCTACACTAACCTGAACCAGTTTCAAAGCACATCTTAATAAAACACAATCGACGCACGCAGCACTACAAACCAGCACTACTGCTGCAACTGCTGAAATGAGACTTTGATAACTTTTGGAAGTCAACTTCCCTGGATGCTGTTTACAATAGCGTTAAATTTCTCATTTCACGTCAAAGCAGACGAGGTTAAAGCCATGCATGATATTCCCACAGTAGCTAAGGTACAAATACCACCACTCTGTACTTCACAATTTGAAGACTACTTCTTCACCAGTTTCTTATGTACAAGGTAGGTATGGCACCAATGTGGGAAAATCCAAACTCGCCGTCCGGGGCCACCGGCGGGCGGTGAAAACCAGTGCCGGTAGGAATTTCAGGATCACTAGGCGTATGTGGAGCAGGATTAGGATTAGGTTGTGAAGGTCCAGATTGTGAAGCGGAATGAGGTTTGGCTTGTGAGGGTCCAGCTTGTGAAGCGGAATGAGGTTTGGCTTGTGAAGGTTTGGCTTGTGAAGGTTTGGCTTGTGAAGGTTTGGCTTGTGAAG